>PYXC01000319.1:0-285000 GCA_015244755.2 Tenualosa ilisha | reverse complement strand
TATCACATAGATTAATTAGCCATTTATTTGCATTTTATTTTCAATTCCCATTACAAAAATAAGCCCTCTTCACTGTACTGTGGGACTCGTGGGGGTAAAGACTATCAGACTCTCTCAGTGTTTGTTCTGCTGAGGAGAACAGCTTACTGTATCTCAGGTGACTATGATGATGAGACAACCTAAACAGCAGGTGACTGAAATCCATCTAACCAGATCCACACAAGATCTGGGCTGGTCACAGGCGCAGTATATGACAGATCATTTCGAAGTAATGAATGGATTTTATATTTACATTAATTGTATTCATTTGCCAGATGCATTGAACCAAAAAAAGCTAATGAGACCTTAGAGACCTTCCACTCTAATCAGTCTTACTGGTAAAGGTAAAGAAATCTGAAGGAAAACAAATGTAGAGAAAAAGGAAACAAACGAAATGAGTTGATACAGAATAAAGATATTCACTCACTGAAAAAGCTGCCATACTGATATGAATGACAGTTCTTGCTACATCCAATTATTTATAGTCCTGTTATGATCTGAGTTAATCCAGTGTTTTGTTTTAGTCAATCAGAAAGCTCTACATATAAATGTAAATAATCTAATCTGTAGTTTTATAGCTCTATAGAAAGCAAAACCTTATGAAAAGCCAACTGACGTGAGATGCTAAAATTTGCTGTGTATACGCACAGAGCTCCAGATTGTATTTGGAGATGTATCAGTGCAAGGGTCTGTAAAGTATTTAGTGATGAGTAATCATGAGTTGGGCTCTAGTTGGGACGAGGCTGGGATCATGTCCAGTGTTTGACAGTGTGTGTGTGTGTGTGTGTGTGTGTGTGAGTGAGTGAGTGTGTGAGCGAGTGAGTGAAAGAGAGAGAGGCGGGGTGTACTGACCAGGGCATGGGCCCCTCACGCATGCGCACACACACAGACACACAAAGCTGTGTTTGTCAGTGGTGTCTTTTGTTCCTTTGATCTGAGCCTTAAAACAAAGCATGCTTGTATATGAGCGAGGGAGAGAGAGCAACCGACAGTCAGAGCAGGAGAGACAGAAACAGTAAGAAAGACAGTAAGTACGGAAGGGAGAGAAAGAGTGTTAAAGTAAGCAAGAAAATGAGAGAGGCAGAAAGAGTGAGAGAAAGAGAGGAATGACAAAGTCAGTGTGTGAGAGAGAAAGACAGCAAAAGAGAATGAGAATAAATGAGAATGGGAAAGAAAAAGAGTAAGAAACTGAGGGAGTAAACGACAAAAAGAGAAAGAGTGAGAGAGAATTACAGAGGACTGGCAGTGAAAGACAAAGAGTGAGAGTGTGTGGGTTGGTGTGTGTGTGTGTGTTTTTTGGGGGGGTGTATCTAACCTATTCCAACTACTCCTCAAAAGCATCAAGCTCCACTTCAGAATAAGGAGGGTGGTCACATGCAGAGGCTACCTGCACAGGGCTGATCTACAGGCCAGTCTCTTAGCCTGCGTACAACGCCAGACAAGTGAAGCTGCAGCACAAAAGCCCAGTACAGGCCTGTAGACCTAAGACAGGGACCAAATTGCGAGGTGAATGTGGCCATTGTGAGTGTATTGCATAACTGGAATGGTTCTAATTGCTTATGTAATTGTCACTGGCTGTGCTGGTCGCATGCGGCATACGTGGCATGTCGGAGTGGCCCTGTGGGTCTTTTTGGCTCTGTACATACAGTTCCTTTAATGAAGCTGTGGTGCTAGGCATCTACTCATGTCTTTGTGTAATCATACTTGGTCTGAGCCTACTCTTCCTTTCCCTCACACACACACACACACACACACACACACACACACACACACACACACACACACACACACAATGGCATGTATACAACACACACAGACACCCGCCCATACAGCCACTTTCACACACACACACACACACACACACACACACACACACACACACGCACACACACACAGAAAGAGGCAGAAAAAGTGCAACATCTTCAGATAAAGACAAAGGAAAGAGAAAAAGTGAAAGTGGAGAAAACCAACTGTAACAATGGGAACTGGAGTGTGAGCAAATGAACTGAAATTCTCATTAGCAACCCAATGTGTTCAAACCCACTCTTGTTTTCTTTCCCCCTTCCTTTCTTTCTCTCGTTCTTTCCATCTTCCATCCGTTCCGCTCTCTCTGTACATTTGAAAAAGGTCACCACAAGTTGACAGAACACTTCCCTCTTTCTTCCCACCCCCCTGATAATGTCAGACCATTTTGCCAAGGTATACCCTTACCAAAAGAGCTGCGATACCATCTCACCTCTTTTACTCACGGCCCTCCCTCTCTCGCTCTCGCTCTCTCTCTGTCCTTTCTAAGTAGTCTCTTTGTCTTGCCTACTTACCAATGTCCGCTCTCATTAACATTCCACCTGTCTTGCGTCCGCTGGTGTCCGTCTCCGTCTTGTTCTGTCCCTTTCTCTCTTCTCTCGCTCTCACAGCCTTGCAGCACTCTAGGGATGGATGGGTAAACAAACAGACTGAAGCTGAACATGGACTATACATCCGAGAAGGTCTTAGTTCTTAGTAATTTTCTATAGATTAAATGCATTAGTAATTTAATGCATTGTGGGCTGCAATCTATCATAAAAACAACCAAGGTGTTTTGCAGTGGAATGATTTTGATAATGCTCTGTTTACAAAAAAGATTGAATTTTTAATTGAATTGAATTGAATTGAAAGTTAATGTTACTTTGCCTGACATGCTGTTTGCATACTTCTGTACTTACCACTGTAAATCATGCTGAAGCCTATACATTGCACCTACCTGTGGCCCTGTTCTTTTGCTCTTAAATTGGTAAACAAGTAGACCCTTCGTGCAAATCGCCTTCCGTTACAACATGACGTGAGTCTTATCAGTTCTTTCTGCTCTGGTTACCCAGTTAAGTTGTCTATAATACCCTAATTCATAATTGCTTTTCTTCTCATTTTTCTGCTTTGCTAAGAAGTTCCTTTTTTTAGACAACCTCCCCTATTTCTCTGCTGTTAATTTGCTGATCCAGTGCAACTTGTTTCCTATCCTCTTCCACAGATGACGCTGGCTACCCCCCCGTCATCACGTGGGCCCTCCCATCAGAAGGTGTGCCACTCCCAGACACAGACAGATGTTCTTAAGCCACTTCTGGGAGGTGCAGGGTCCGGAGGTCATCACTCTGCCGCACAGCGACGGCGGCGACGCGTGCTCACCAAGGATGGGCGGAGTAACGTGCGCATGGAGCACGTAAGCGGCCGTGGTGCGCTGTATCTCAAGGATCCCTGGACCACCTTTGTGGACATGCAGTGGCGTTACAAGCTTATCCTCTTCTGCGCCACCTTCGTTGGCACCTGGTTCATCTTTGGACTGCTCTGGTACCTGCTGGCATACCTGCACGGGGACCTGCTGGGTGAGAGAGAGAGGGTAGATCGACAAAAGATGAAAGGACAGAGAGGAAAACAGTTAAATAAAATAAGGCAAAGCATAGACAGGAGAGAAGATGACAGGGAGAAAGATGTTTTACTGCACGGGGGAGACATAGAGAAGATGGGGAACCAAACAAAGGTAACAGACTAAGAAGAATGAGAGGAAGGTTGAGAGACATAAAATGCAGAGAGAAATGAGAGAGAGACAGGTATGTCACCGCTATACCTCCCTGTTCCTTACATTTGTCAGATGCTTTTATCCAAAGCAGCTTACATTTTGTCAACTATCAATTGTTCAGGGCCAGTTTCACTTACAGCAACTTAGGGTCAAGTATCTAAGGGGCACAACAGTGGCAGCTGGGATTCAAATCCCACAAACTTTTCAGGCTACTTGCATGCTAGTCAGGTTCCTTAACTGCTACGCTACCACCGCTCCTTACTTATTCTTTATGTGTGACATGCATTAGGTGAGAGAAATGAGAGAGAGACAGCCACATCACCACTATACCTCCCTGTTCCTTATTTATTCTCTATGTGTGAAATACATGACAATGAAAAGGTTGACCTGGCTGTAAACTCTCTCTTTCCTCCTGTGTGGATGTAGAGCATGACAGGAATGCTAAAATATTGTCACCTTCTGGTGTAGAGGGTGACGTGAATACATCTCTTCATTCTCTTTGTGTGTGTAGAGTTTGATCCTCCAGCAAACCATACAGTGTGCGTGATGCAGATGCAGACACTGACCGGCGCCTTCCTGTTCTCCTTGGAGTCACAGACCACCATTGGTTATGGTTACCGCTGCATCACGGAGGAGTGTGCACCTGCCATAATCCTCCTTATCCTTCAGCTACTCATCACTACAGCCATGGAGATCTTCATCACTGGGACCTTCCTTGCAAAGGTGAGTGGAACACGTGTGTCCGTTGTAGAGTGTATCTGCCAGATCCTGTTCTACATCACTCTGGGGTACCTTTAAGAAATATACAGTAAAAGTAATAAAACTGATAACGTGCCCAATTAATTTTCTGATTGCTTCACACCTCAGCATGTCCAGCAACTGACTGATTGATTGACTGTGTCACTGACAGGTCGCTCGACCTAAGAAGCGTGGCGAGACGGTTCGGTTCAGCCAGCATGCTGTTGTCTCCAGTCACGACGGTCGGCCTTGCCTGATGATTCGGGTGGCCAACATGCGTAAGAGCCTGCTGCTGGGTTGCCAGGTAAGCAACAGGTGGCCTGTTATCAGGGTTACGAGGGGTGGCTTACATTATTTTATTTTTTACATTATTTTTTATTTTTATTATTACAATATTACCTCATGGCACTTTACAGCAAGGAGCACCCAACAGCAACAGGGGCAAGGATAAACCCCCTTATGGTAGTTAGTCTGGGAAGAAACCTTGGGCAGATTCACAGCTCTAGGGGCCAACCTGACAGCCAAGGTTCATGCAGGAAAAAATCAGTAGTTGCCATGATAAACTACAATCTGTCCATGATTTTAGCTGAGCATCACAATTTTACAATATTGTCCCACATTACATGGTTGTCAAGCCAAAGGTGGTTGTCAAAATGGCTGGACAGTGTAGTAGCAGGCAGACATAATGTTAAAGACACCCTATGCAGCATTTTCATAGTAATAAAACCGTTTAGAAATCATTGATTGAGTTGACTGATAAGCTTTGGCGAAAACGGTCTCTTTCACTGAGACATCCACTGGCTCATTACGGACAAACTCTTGGGCAGCGACTCGCCTCTCGTTTTAAATCACACATGCGCCAGTAGGTGGCGACAATGCATAACGGTATGCAGAGCTGTGTGTACGATGCATTGCAGGATGCCAGAATAATATGTAATGTGCAAAGAAGTAATGAAAGTGGGGAAGAAAGATAAAACGGTGAATGGATTACTCGTGTCTTGCTGCTTGCTTACTTAGGTCTACCAGTTGATAAATATAGTTCATAAATCTCGTAAGATGTGAGGAACGAGACAGAGCAAGAGGCTCCAGGGTGAACCTTTTCCTTGGCTTTGCCGTGATTGTAAGTAAGTTATCCTACACTGTGCCTGTCTTGGCAGAACAATTTGTAGCCCTGTTTATGCCCAAAGAGTATAGAAGCCTAGCAAATATAGTAGGCTAACTGATGCACAGCTAATGTTATGTGGACTGAATGACATTAGAGTATGTGTGGGGTAGCATGGTCGCTGGCTCTTTCGAAAATAAATGCATACATGCAGGGTGCGATTTGTGAAAAAAAAAAAACAGGGGGGGGGGGGGGTGTTGTTTTTTAATCATGAAAAAATAAGCAATCAACAGGTTTAATTCTTTTTTTAGGTTAATGGTAGACCCTGTGTGCCTGAATTATGAACAGATGAGCATTCATCTTCAATGCAAACTTAAAAAGACATGAAACATTTCATTTTCTGTGCCGGCCACGATTGGATGGCTTAGTTGGGCTTCAGAACCATGGATAAAGTCCGATCACGCGAACATGTCAGAGGATTGGCAGAGGAACATTAGCCGAATGGGATCGGTCTGTAAAACTTAACAATAATGATTTCACGTGTCATAATATGATTTCACATGTTATGTCAAAGTAACTAATAATAAAACTAAATAAACAGTTTGCTCTGATGTCGGATTTCATGTGGTTTTCCTGTTGGCGCGTCATCTGCAGCGTATCGTCCTTCATTTATCCACATCTCTGCGAACCCCTGCTTAGGGAACGAACACACGTCTGGCCCAATAACAGCGATGTATGACTTAGTTGGATGATGAGTCTTTTTTTGTGCTGGTCCTGTGAAGTAGGACGATATGCTTTGAACGCGTTTCATTTTCCCTCGTTTTTTACGACAGTTGGGATCTTGACGCGTTCTTTCTCTCTGTGGAGCTTCCCTTACAGGTTTTGGCTAGGCTAATGCAACAACCATGCAAAAAAGAAAACCAGAGTTGCTGACATTGACATTGGGGTATGTGTGGGGCAGCATGGTCGCTGGCCCTTTCGAAAATAAATGCATACGTGTGTAGGTACAACGGTGGAAAGGATGGGGGAGGGAGGTTTACGACAGTGGGGATCTTGTCGCGTTCTTTCTCTCCGTGGAGCTTCCCCTACAGCTTTTGGCTAGGCTAATGCAGCAACCATGCAAAAAAGAAAACTTGAGTTGCTGAGCGACTCTTTAAAGTCAAGCAGTGAGATTAATCATTTGGGTAACATTGGAAGGGTCCATTTTGACAGTGCCATTGTGAGGAGGGGTCAGTCGCAGAGCCTCTAGGAAGGAGAGTCGGTTCTGGCACAGGTCTCCTGTGAAGTTGGTCACAGTCCAGTCAGGGGCAGTTGGTGACAGGAGTCAGCCAGTGGGAGGCAGGGATGCCACACAGTGGAGATGAATGTGGCGTAGGAGGACAGCGGAAGCAAATGAGTTAGACCGCCCTCACACACTTCACTGATCATATGAGTCGTACATGCATATATATATATAATTATGTTGTTGATCACCCTTGGCCACCACTGTCATAGACAACCTGTGACAACTACACTCTTTCACGTTGGATATGAAAGAAACCGAAACCGAAAAGCACCACTTTGCTCAAGTCTGCACTAACCACGTGTGACATTCTTTCTCGCCAAAAAAGTAAAGGAGAATTCTGGAACTTTAAATGTGTGATTATTTGTGATTAACTTACATTTTCTATTGTGATTAATTAGATCATTTTTCAGTTGACAGCAGTAGTAAATATATAAGAGACAGAGAGAGAGAGAGTTGGACGGCATGACACATAAGAGGTTTGTGGCGGCATGAGGCATGGCAACCCAACACTACTGCAGGGATGGTCAGTGGTTACCATGCCTCACAGATAAGGGCATCAGCAGAGGTAGTCCTTCCCAAACACCTGTGTGTTTAGTGCACAGTGAATGTAGCACAGATGAACCACTGCCATGTGCCTGTGCTACACGTGCATGATATCTGTTATGATTAGATATCTTCATCGGATACAGATAAAGCATTCACGTGTCTGCGCTAATGTGTGTACGGGAATGTGTGTTTACCTGTCTGTGTTTTAAAGGTGACAGGTAAGCTGCTGCAGCCATGCGTGTCCAAGGAGGGGGAGACGGTGCGTCTGGAGCAGAGGAACGTGGCCTTCAGCGTGGACACTGCCAGCGAAAGCCCCTTCCTCATCCTCCCCCTCACCTTCTATCACATCATCGACAGCAACAGCCCGTTACGAGCATGGGCCGCCAAAGGTATGCTCCTGTGTATGTGTGTGTGTGAGGGAGAGGGGATGAATGGAAGACAATCGCAGAAAGCAGTTACCTTTGTGCCGAATCTCACCAAATCCATGTAGCAGTCACCCTCACTATGCACATCTGCACTAGCTTTGGACCATGTGTGTGTTTGTGCGGGAATGCATGAGAGTGCATCTGCAGTTATAATTCACAATTCAGACCAATTTAAGTAAATGACTAAATGTATTTTAGACCCACTGCACAAAATTTCACTACTTTTAAGACTTTTAAGGCCTGAAATTCATATTTTTTAATTTTAGACTTTATAAGACCCAACAGAAACTCTGTTGCTATGATCAAGATTATATTTGCAGGAAATATTGAAAATTCACAGGATCATTTCAAAGAAAAAATGTATGCCCAGAACATGTTGTATTACGGCCGCCAATGCCTCTAAATATCATGACATTTATTAAAATGTTGATGCTGAAATGTTGATGGCCACCATATCTCGCGTAGAAATGACTTTATTAAGTTAACCTTAATCCTAACATACAGATGCACAATTGGGAACTGACATCTTTTATCTGATTAAGTATTACGCTACAACTAAAACTTACAACATAATGACAGTTTGACTGTATAACCTCTCCATTTCCTCTCAGTAACTTGACTTGCACAAATGTTCAGCCTGTCTTGCTCCCTAGCGTTGACACTCATGGGGTACAGAAAATATCACTTGTGCCACATCAAGGCTATTACTGTTGAAACAGAACAAAACTTTGCAGGCTGTTTGAATATTCTCTTGGAGAGCCCTGCCAATCATAAGCCTACCAGTTACACACACACACACACCACAAATAAGAGAAAGCATGACAATGATCCTTTCTTCATGCCCTTGCCAATGTAGAAAGAGGTGTTGTGCAATTTGAGGAAGATGAGCAGCCCAACGTTAGAGCCAATTATCCTCAAGCATCTGAAATGTATTCCTTATTAGGAGAAAGTGGTACCATGTAGCAGTCACCCTCACTATGCACATCTGCACTAGCTTTGGGCCATGTGTGTGTTTGTGCGGGAATGCATGAGAGTGTGACTGGTGAAGTGGGGCTGGTTGAACCCAGTGTGTTCTCTCTCTTTTCTTGTCTCCCATTTATTCTATCCCCCTCTTTCTATTCAATTACGCTTTCTTCTGCTCCATCAGGTGGGGGTTGGTCCGACCCTGAGCTGGCGGACTTTGAACTGCTAGTAATGATGAGTGCTACCGTAGAGCCAACCTCCGCCACCTGCCAGGTGCGCACCTCCTACCTGCCCGACGAGATCTTGTGGGGCTACGAGTTCCCGCCTGTTGTCTCCTTATCGTCCTCCGGCAAGTACGTTGCCGATCTCGCCTACTTCGACAAGGTCGTTAAGACCAAGACCCCACCCCTCTTCAAGGAGACACCACCCACGGCTAATTGCCATGGTTACTCAAGCAGTGGCGAGGGAGGCGGAGGGACGGAGGGGGCAGACCCCGAGAAGATCCTTCTGGAGCAGAGCTACCGGGAGCGGGCCGGGGAGGAGAGGTCAGTCCGGGCCAGAGAGACCAGCCCTCTTAGTGTACGCATTAGCAATGTCTGAATGCATGGATACACACATACACACACAGACGTGCTTATATGTTTGGGTGTGTGTGCATTTTGTGTGTTTGAGTACAGCTGGAACAGATATAGCAGGAGGAAGCCATCAGGGCGAGACCCCCCCCCCCCCCCCCAACACACATACGCACACATACTGGCACACATATACACACATGTGCATATTGTGTGTGTGTGTGTGTTTGTGTGCATCTGGAGCAGGTCTTCAGACCAGCCAGCTCAGCATTCACATCAGCTCACACACACAAGCAGACACCAAGTACCTGTGTGTATGTGTGTATGAATGAGTGTTGCAGAGGTGAGAACATACACATGTTCTTTCACGTCTGCTACACACAGACACTGCCAAGAGACGCACACACATACACACACGCACACACACACTGATGATTGACTTCTCTTGCTGTACCTCATGGGGGGATGGTTTGTGAGACATTTATTATGTTTATAGAATTGCAGAAATGAGATTCAGGTAATTATGAGCAAAGAACAGGAACAAAAAAGAATGAGAGGAGAGAGAGAGGGGGGAAGAAAGGCAAACAAGAAGAGTGGGGTGGGACACACACACAGACACGCACACACAGACACAGACACACACAGAGGATGAATCAGTAAATGAATGTAAGTGAAGTGATGGCTGGTAGGGGTCGACTGGTGAATGGATTTGCCAATGATCAGATCACAGGGTCTCAGAAGAAGACAACGCTGTCATGGACGCACCTTTGACTCAATCCATGAACTGAGGTGATATGATGTAGCAATGACCAATAGAAAATGAATGTAGATTGTATTTAATAGTGCATTATTATAATTGTTTCTAACAAAGCACTTTAGGTAGCATCTCAGAAGAGTAGCGCCGGGTTGTCCTCCATCAAAGATTATTCAGTAATAGGTAGCAGTAAACATACTAAAGCACTTTAAATGACTAGTACTGCAAAACACTACTGAATAATAATTATGGGAATAAAAATGTAAATAAATTTCTTTGAATATATTTGGAAATAATGGCACCAAATGTTTGATTCTGTGATTGATGCTGTATATATAAACACGGATGTGTTTGTCAGAGGCAAAAATAATGTAATTCCTCCTCATCAACACTAGTTTTCACAATTTTTATTATTGACGTTTTTTCCAACAACTGTGAATTTGGGAACATGGTGCCAGTGAAGCAAAGCAAAGGATGGTAAATTCAGTGATTGTCCATGACTTTATGATATCTGATAAGGTTAGGCTAGTACTGATGGTTAAAAATCAAGCTAGTGTAGTCTTCCTTAAGGCATAACCTCATCCAAGGCCAATGTGGGACCTGTCAGCGCACCACGCACACATGCCTTCTAAACAAACAAATAAATGAGTCAATCTGACAACAGGGTTTCTGCAGGTTTTAATGACTGAAGACTTTTCAATGTCATGTCCACCTCCCCCCAAATAGAAGGCACACTTCAAGCAAGTGGGATGGTCCAGGAAAAGCACTGCACTGGTGCATCTACAGTAATAATTCACAACTCAGGCCAATTTAAAACTAAAAGTAAATGCACTTTAGACTTACTGCACAATATTTCACTACATTTAAGAGTTTTTAAGGCCTGAAATTATTCTTTTTTTTTATTTTAGACTTTTTAAGACTGCGGAAACACTTGACACTAAACAACTTTTATTACAACTCCCAATACCCCATAATATGTTGCAATTTGGTGTGTCTTCAATGGCTTTTAATGGTTACTGATAATTCAGTGTATTAGGAAAATGCACTAGGCTGGTCCTGGCATGGTCCACACGAAAAGCACTGCACTGGTGCATCTGCAGTTATAATTCACAATTCAGACCAATTTAAGTAAATGACTAAATGTATTTTAGGCCCACTGCACAAAATTTCACTACTTTTAAGACTTTTAAGGCCTGAAATTCATATTTTTTAATTTTAGACTTTATAAGACCCAACAGAAACCCTGTTGCTATGATCAAGATTATATTTGCAGGAAATATTGAAAATTCACAGGATCATTTCAAAGAAAAAATGTATGCCCAGAACATGTTGTATTACGGCTGCCAATGCCTCTAAATATCACGACATTTTTTCAAATGTTGATGCTGAAATGTTGATGTATCATGACAAATTGAAATATCATGACATTTATTAAAATGTTGATGCTGAAATGTTGATGGCCACCATATCTCGCATAGAAATGACTTCATTAAGTTAACCTTAATCCTAACATACAGATGCTCAATTGGGAACTGACATCTTTTATCTGATTAAGTATTACGCTACAACTAAAACTTACAACATAATGACAGTTTAACTGTATAACCTCTCCATTTCCTCTCAGTAACTTGACTTGCACAAATGTTCAGCCTGTCTTGCTCCCTAGCTTGAAAAAAGCGCTTCTTACAAAGACACGCAGTGAACTGTCAATCATCAGTATTAGCGAATGAAAATTCAAGGGGGCACCTGGGGTGGCCAATCAGATTCCAGGGGAATCCAGTGCTACCCCTCTCCCTCCTCTGGCTCTGCCCCTGCCAACAGAGGTGACCTGAAGTTTTATCTGGGGTCACTGAAAATGAGCTGTGAATACCAGGAGTTGAGGTCTGAAGAGGTTGATAATATATTGTTTACAAACTCATACACATCTCAATCTGAACCAATCACAATTAAAATATTTTCAGAGGTGAAATACAGTGTTGACACTCATGGGTACAGAAAATATCACTTGTGCCACATCAAGGCTATTACTGTTGAAACAGAACAAAACTTTGCAGGCTGCCTACCAGTTACACACACACACACACACCACATATCAGAGAAAGCATGATAATGATCCTTTCTTCAGGTCTTCTTCATGTAGAAAGAGGTGTTGTGCAATTTGAGGAAGATGAGCAGCCCAACGTTAGAGCCAATTATCATCAAGCATCTCAAATGTATTCCTTATTAGGAGAAAGACAACTTTCTGCGTAGGCATAAAAGTTCTGTCTTTTCCTCAATACTGGGTACACTGGGTGAACTTTCTGAAGAAAAAGAAAGTTATTTTCCCCACACTCTGACAACAGTTATCTAGACCCTGGGATTCTGAGGTAGGTTAGTAATGGGTTGCCTATAGTGCATGTATTCATTGTCTGTAACTCTGTCCTTAGACACTTAAGGTCTTTAAAATAAGGTCAATAGATGAACTGACACTACAGAGGATGAATCAGTAAATGAATGTAAGTGAAGTGATGGCTGGTAGGGGTCGACTGGTGAATGGATTTGCCAATGATCAGATCACAGGGTCTCAGAAGAAGACAACGCTGTCATGGACGCACCTTTGACTCAATCCATGAACTGAGGTGATATGATGTAGCAATGACCAATAGAAAATGAATGTAGATTGTATTTAATAGTGCATTATTATAATTGTTTCTAACAAAGCACTTTAGGTAGCATCTCAGAAGAGTAGCGCCGGGTTGTCCTCCATCAAAGATTATTCAGTAATAGGTAGCAGTAAACATACTAAAGCACTTTAAATGACTAGTACTGCAAAACACTACTGAATAATAATTATGGGAATAAAAATGTAAATAAATTTCTTTGAATATATTTGGAAATAATGGCACCAAATGTTTGATTCTGTGATTGATGCTGTATATATAAACACGGATGTGTTTGTCAGAGGCAAAAATAATGTAATTCCTCCTCATCAACACTAGTTTTCACAATTTTTATTATTGACGTTTTTTCCAACAACTGTGAATTTGGGAACATGGTGCCAGTGAAGCAAAGCAAAGGATGGTAAATTCAGTGATTGTCCATGACTTTATGATATCTGATAAGGTTAGGCTAGTACTGATGGTTAAAAATCAAGCTAGTGTAGTCTTCCTTAAGGCATAACCTCATCCAAGGCCAATGTGGGACCTGTCAGCGCACCACGCACACATGCCTTCTAAACAAACAAATAAATGAGTCAATCTGACAACAGGGTTTCTGCAGGTTTTAATGACTGAAGACTTTTCAATGTCATGTCCACCTCCCCCAAATAGAAGGCACACTTCAAGCAAGTGGGATGGTCCAGGAAAAGCACTGCACTGGTGCATCTACAGTAATAATTCACAACTCAGGCCAATTTAAAACTAAAAGTAAATGCACTTTAGACTTACTGCACAATATTTCACTACATTTAAGAGTTTTTAAGGCCTGAAATTATTCTTTTTTTTTATTTTAGACTTTTTAAGACTGCGGAAACACTTGACACTAAACAACTTTTATTACAACTCCCAATACCCCATAATATGTTGCAATTTGGTGTGTCTTCAATGGCTTTTAATGGTTACTGATAATTCAGTGTATTAGGCAAATGCACTAGGCTGGTCCTGGCATGGTCCACACGAAAAGCACTGCACTGGTGCATCTGCAGTTATAATTCACAATTCAGACCAATTTAAGTAAATGACTAAATGTATTTTAGGCCCACTGCACAAAATTTCACTACTTTTAAGACTTTTAAGGCCTGAAATTCATATTTTTTAATTTTAGACTTTATAAGACCCAACAGAAACCCTGTTGCTATGATCAAGATTATATTTGCAGGAAATATTGAAAATTCACAGGATCATTTCAAAGAAAAAATGTATGCCCAGAACATGTTGTATTACGGCTGCCAATGCCTCTAAATATCACGACATTTTTTCAAATGTTGATGCTGAAATGTTGATGTATCATGACAAATTGAAATATCATGACATTTATTAAAATGTTGATGCTGAAATGTTGATGGCCACCATATCTCGCATAGAAATGACTTCATTAAGTTAACCTTAATCCTAACATACAGATGCTCAATTGGGAACTGACATCTTTTATCTGATTAAGTATTACGCTACAACTAAAACTTACAACATAATGACAGTTTAACTGTATAACCTCTCCATTTCCTCTCAGTAACTTGACTTGCACAAATGTTCAGCCTGTCTTGCTCCCTAGCTTGAAAAAAGCGCTTCTTACAAAGACACGCAGTGAACTGTCAATCATCAGTATTAGCGAATGAAAATTCAAGGGGGCACCTGGGGTGGCCAATCAGATTCCAGGGGAATCCAGTGCTACCCCTCTCCCTCCTCTGGCTCTGCCCTGCCAACAGAGGTGACCTGAAGTTTTATCTGGGGTCACTGAAAATGAGCTGTGAATACCAGGAGTTGAGGTCTGAAGAGGTTGATAATATATTGTTTACAAACTCATACACATCTCAATCTGAACCAATCACAATTAAAATATTTTCAGAGGTGAAATACAGTGTTGACACTCATGGGTACAGAAAATATCACTTGTGCCACATCAAGGCTATTACTGTTGAAACAGAACAAAACTTTGCAGGCTGCCTACCAGTTACACACACACACACACACCACATATCAGAGAAAGCATGATAATGATCCTTTCTTCAGGTCTTCTTCATGTAGAAAGAGGTGTTGTGCAATTTGAGGAAGATGAGCAGCCCAACGTTAGAGCCAATTATCATCAAGCATCTCAAATGTATTCCTTATTAGGAGAAAGACAACTTTCTGCGTAGGCATAAAAGTTCTGTCTTTTCCTCAATACTGGGTACACTGGGTGAACTTTCTGAAGAAAAAGAAAGTTATTTTCCCCACACTCTGACAACAGTTATCTAGACCCTGGGATTCTGAGGTAGGTTAGTAATGGGTTGCCTATAGTGCATGTATTCATTGTCTGTAACTCTGTCCTTAGACACTTAAGGTCTTTAAAATAAGGTCAATAGATGAACTGACACTACAGAGGATGAATCAGTAAATGAATGTAAGTGAAGTGATGGCTGGTAGGGGTCGACTGGTGAATGGATTTGCCAATGATCAGATCACAGGGTCTCAGAAGAAGACAACGCTGTCATGGACGCACCTTTGACTCAATCCATGAACTGAGGTGATATGATGTAGCAATGACCAATAGAAAATGAATGTAGATTGTATTTAATAGTGCATTATTATAATTGTTTCTAACAAAGCACTTTAGGTAGCATCTCAGAAGAGTAGCGCCGGGTTGTCCTCCATCAAAGATTATTCAGTAATAGGTAGCAGTAAACATACTAAAGCACTTTAAATGACTAGTACTGCAAAACACTACTGAATAATAATTATGGGAATAAAAATGTAAATAAATTTCTTTGAATATATTTGGAAATAATGGCACCAAATGTTTGATTCTGTGATTGATGCTGTATATATAAACACGGATGTGTTTGTCAGAGGCAAAAATAATGTAATTCCTCCTCATCAACACTAGTTTTCACAATTTTTATTATTGACGTTTTTTCCAACAACTGTGAATTTGGGAACATGGTGCCAGTGAAGCAAAGCAAAGGATGGTAAATTCAGTGATTGTCCATGACTTTATGATATCTGATAAGGTTAGGCTAGTACTGATGGTTAAAAATCAAGCTAGTGTAGTCTTCCTTAAGGCATAACCTCATCCAAGGCCAATGTGGGACCTGTCAGCGCACCACGCACACATGCCTTCTAAACAAACAAATAAATGAGTCAATCTGACAACAGGGTTTCTGCAGGTTTTAATGACTGAAGACTTTTCAATGTCATGTCCACCTCCCCCCAAATAGAAGGCACACTTCAAGCAAGTGGGATGGTCCAGGAAAAGCACTGCACTGGTGCATCTACAGTAATAATTCACAACTCAGGCCAATTTAAAACTAAAAGTAAATGCACTTTAGACTTACTGCACAATATTTCACTACATTTAAGAGTTTTTAAGGCCTGAAATTATTCTTTTTTTTTATTTTAGACTTTTTAAGACTGCGGAAACACTTGACACTAAACAACTTTTATTACAACTCCCAATACCCCATAATATGTTGCAATTTGGTGTGTCTTCAATGGCTTTTAATGGTTACTGATAATTCAGTGTATTAGGCAAATGCACTAGGCTGGTCCTGGCATGGTCCACACGAAAAGCACTGCACTGGTGCATCTGCAGTTATAATTCACAATTCAGACCAATTTAAGTAAATGACTAAATGTATTTTAGGCCCACTGCACAAAATTTCACTACTTTTAAGACTTTTAAGGCCTGAAATTCATATTTTTTAATTTTAGACTTTATAAGACCCAACAGAAACCCTGTTGCTATGATCAAGATTATATTTGCAGGAAATATTGAAAATTCACAGGATCATTTCAAAGAAAAAATGTATGCCCAGAACATGTTGTATTACGGCTGCCAATGCCTCTAAATATCACGACATTTTTTCAAATGTTGATGCTGAAATGTTGATGTATCATGACAAATTGAAATATCATGACATTTATTAAAATGTTGATGCTGAAATGTTGATGGCCACCATATCTCGCATAGAAATGACTTCATTAAGTTAACCTTAATCCTAACATACAGATGCTCAATTGGGAACTGACATCTTTTATCTGATTAAGTATTACGCTACAACTAAAACTTACAACATAATGACAGTTTAACTGTATAACCTCTCCATTTCCTCTCAGTAACTTGACTTGCACAAATGTTCAGCCTGTCTTGCTCCCTAGCTTGAAAAAAGTGCTTCTTACAAAGACACGCAGTGAACTGTCAATCATCAGTATTAGCGAATGAAAATTCAAGGGGGCACCTGGGGTGGCCAATCAGATTCCAGGGGAATCCAGTGCTACCCCTCTCCCTCCTCTGGCTCTGGCCCTGCCAACAGAGGTGACCTGAAGTTTTATCTGGGGTCACTGAAAATGAGCTGTGAATACCAGGAGTTGAGGTCTGAAGAGGTTGATAATATATTGTTTACAAACTCATACACATCTCAATCTGAACCAATCACAATTAAAATATTTTCAGAGGTGAAATACAGTGTTGACACTCATGGGTACAGAAAATATCACTTGTGCCACATCAAGGCTATTACTGTTGAAACAGAACAAAACTTTGCAGGCTGCCTACCAGTTACACACACACACACACACCACATATCAGAGAAAGCATGATAATGCTCCTTTCTTCAGGTCTTCTTCATGTAGAAAGAGGTGTTGTGCAATTTGAGGAAGATGAGCAGCCCAACGTTAGAGCCAATTATCATCAAGCATCTCAAATGTATTCCTTATTAGGAGAAAGACAACTTTCTGCGTAGGCATAAAAGTTCTGTCTTTTCCTCAATACTGGGTACACTGGGTGAACTTTCTGAAGAAAAAGAAAGTTATTTTCCCCACACTCTGACAACAGTTATCTAGACCCTGGGATTCTGAGGTAGGTTAGTAATGGGTTGCCTATAGTGCATGTATTCATTGTCTGTAACTCTGTCCTTAGACACTTAAGGTCTTTAAAATAAGGTCAATAGATGAACTGACACTACAGAGGATGAATCAGTAAATGAATGTAAGTGAAGTGATGGCTGGTAGGGGTCGACTGGTGAATGGATTTGCCAATGATCAGATCACAGGGTCTCAGAAGAAGACAACGCTGTCATGGACGCACCTTTGACTCAATCCATGAACTGAGGTGATATGATGTAGCAATGACCAATAGAAAATGAATGTAGATTGTATTTAATAGTGCATTATTATAATTGTTTCTAACAAAGCACTTTAGGTAGCATCTCAGAAGAGTAGCGCCGGGTTGTCCTCCATCAAAGATTATTCAGTAATAGGTAGCAGTAAACATACTAAAGCACTTTAAATGACTAGTACTGCAAAACACTACTGAATAATAATTATGGGAATAAAAATGTAAATAAATTTCTTTGAATATATTTGGAAATAATGGCACCAAATGTTTGATTCTGTGATTGATGCTGTATATATAAACACGGATGTGTTTGTCAGAGGCAAAAATAATGTAATTCCTCCTCATCAACACTAGTTTTCACAATTTTTATTATTGACGTTTTTTCCAACAACTGTGAATTTGGGAACATGGTGCCAGTGAAGCAAAGCAAAGGATGGTAAATTCAGTGATTGTCCATGACTTTATGATATCTGATAAGGTTAGGCTAGTACTGATGGTTAAAAATCAAGCTAGTGTAGTCTTCCTTAAGGCATAACCTCATCCAAGGCCAATGTGGGACCTGTCAGCGCGCCACGCACACATGCCTTCTAAACAAACAAATAAATGAGTCAATCTGACAACAGGGTTTCTGCAGGTTTTAATGACTGAAGACTTTTCAATGTCATGTCCACCTCCCCCCAAATAGAAGGCACACTTCAAGCAAGTGGGATGGTCCAGGAAAAGCACTGCACTGGTGCATCTACAGTAATAATTCACAACTCAGGCCAATTTAAAACTAAAAGTAAATGCACTTTAGACTTACTGCACAATATTTCACTACATTTAAGAGTTTTTAAGGCCTGAAATTATTCTTTTTTTTTATTTTAGACTTTTTAAGACTGCGGAAACACTTGACACTAAACAACTTTTATTACAACTCCCAATACCCCATAATATGTTGCAATTTGGTGTGTCTTCAATGGCTTTTAATGGTTACTGATAATTCAGTGTATTAGGCAAATGCACTAGGCTGGTCCTGGCATGGTCCACACGAAAAGCACTGCACTGGTGCATCTGCAGTTATAATTCACAATTCAGACCAATTTAAGTAAATGACTAAATGTATTTTAGGCCCACTGCACAAAATTTCACTACTTTTAAGACTTTTAAGGCCTGAAATTCATATTTTTTAATTTTAGACTTTATAAGACCCAACAGAAACCCTGTTGCTATGATCAAGATTATATTTGCAGGAAATATTGAAAATTCACAGGATCATTTCAAAGAAAAAATGTATGCCCAGAACATGTTGTATTACGGCTGCCAATGCCTCTAAATATCACGACATTTTTTCAAATGTTGATGCTGAAATGTTGATGTATCATGACAAATTGAAATATCATGACATTTATTAAAATGTTGATGCTGAAATGTTGATGGCCACCATATCTCGCATAGAAATGACTTCATTAAGTTAACCTTAATCCTAACATACAGATGCTCAATTGGGAACTGACATCTTTTATCTGATTAAGTATTACGCTACAACTAAAACTTACAACATAATGACAGTTTAACTGTATAACCTCTCCATTTCCTCTCAGTAACTTGACTTGCACAAATGTTCAGCCTGTCTTGGTCCCTAGCTTGAAAAAAGTGCTTCTTACAAAGACACGCAGTGAACTGTCAATCATCAGTATTAGCGAATGAAAATTCAAGGGGGCACCTGGGGTGGCCAATCAGATTCCAGGGGAATCCAGTGCTACCCCTCTCCCTCCTCTGGCTCTGGCCCTGCCAACAGAGGTGACCTGAAGTTTTATCTGGGGTCACTGAAAATGAGCTGTGAATACCAGGAGTTGAGGTCTGAAGAGGTTGATAATATATTGTTTACAAACTCATACACATCTCAATCTGAACCAATCACAATTAAAATATTTTCAGAGGTGAAATACAGTGTTGACACTCATGGGTACAGAAAATATCACTTGTGCCACATCAAGGCTATTACTGTTGAAACAGAACAAAACTTTGCAGGCTGCCTACCAGTTACACACACACACACACACCACATATCAGAGAAAGCATGATAATGCTCCTTTCTTCAGGTCTTCTTCATGTAGAAAGAGGTGTTGTGCAATTTGAGGAAGATGAGCAGCCCAACGTTAGAGCCAATTATCATCAAGCATCTCAAATGTATTCCTTATTAGGAGAAAGACAACTTTCTGCGTAGGCATAAAAGTTCTGTCTTTTCCTCAATACTGGGTACACTGGGTGAACTTTCTGAAGAAAAAGAAAGTTATTTTCCCCACACTCTGACAACAGTTATCTAGACCCTGGGATTCTGAGGTAGGTTAGTAATGGGTTGCCTATAGTGCATGTATTCATTGTCTGTAACTCTGTCCTTAGACACTTAAGGTCTTTAAAATAAGGTCAATAGATGAACTGACACTACAGAGGATGAATCAGTAAATGAATGTAAGTGAAGTGATGGCTGGTAGGGGTCGACTGGTGAATGGATTTGCCAATGATCAGATCACAGGGTCTCAGAAGAAGACAACGCTGTCATGGACGCACCTTTGACTCAATCCATGAACTGAGGTGATATGATGTAGCAATGACCAATAGAAAATGAATGTAGATTGTATTTAATAGTGCATTATTATAATTGTTTCTAACAAAGCACTTTAGGTAGCATCTCAGAAGAGTAGCGCCGGGTTGTCCTCCATCAAAGATTATTCAGTAATAGGTAGCAGTAAACATACTAAAGCACTTTAAATGACTAGTACTGCAAAACACTACTGAATAATAATTATGGGAATAAAAATGTAAATAAATTTCTTTGAATATATTTGGAAATAATGGCACCAAATGTTTGATTCTGTGATTGATGCTGTATATATAAACACGGATGTGTTTGTCAGAGGCAAAAATAATGTAATTCCTCCTCATCAACACTAGTTTTCACAATTTTTATTATTGACGTTTTTTCCAACAACTGTGAATTTGGGAACATGGTGCCAGTGAAGCAAAGCAAAGGATGGTAAATTCAGTGATTGTCCATGACTTTATGATATCTGATAAGGTTAGGCTAGTACTGATGGTTAAAAATCAAGCTAGTGTAGTCTTCCTTAAGGCATAACCTCATCCAAGGCCAATGTGGGACCTGTCAGCGCGCCACGCACACATGCCTTCTAAACAAACAAATAAATGAGTCAATCTGACAACAGGGTTTCTGCAGGTTTTAATGACTGAAGACTTTTCAATGTCATGTCCACCTCCCCCCAAATAGAAGGCACACTTCAAGCAAGTGGGATGGTCCAGGAAAAGCACTGCACTGGTGCATCTACAGTAATAATTCACAACTCAGGCCAATTTAAAACTAAAAGTAAATGCACTTTAGACTTACTGCACAATATTTCACTACATTTAAGAGTTTTTAAGGCCTGAAATTATTCTTTTTTTTTATTTTAGACTTTTTAAGACTGCGGAAACACTTGACACTAAACAACTTTTATTACAACTCCCAATACCCCATAATATGTTGCAATTTGGTGTGTCTTCAATGGCTTTTAATGGTTACTGATAATTCAGTGTATTAGGCAAATGCACTAGGCTGGTCCTGGCATGGTCCACACGAAAAGCACTGCACTGGTGCATCTGCAGTTATAATTCACAATTCAGACCAATTTAAGTAAATGACTAAATGTATTTTAGGCCCACTGCACAAAATTTCACTACTTTTAAGACTTTTAAGGCCTGAAATTCATATTTTTTAATTTTAGACTTTATAAGACCCAACAGAAACCCTGTTGCTATGATCAAGATTATATTTGCAGGAAATATTGAAAATTCACAGGATCATTTCAAAGAAAAAATGTATGCCCAGAACATGTTGTATTACGGCTGCCAATGCCTCTAAATATCACGACATTTTTTCAAATGTTGATGCTGAAATGTTGATGTATCATGACAAATTGAAATATCATGACATTTATTAAAATGTTGATGCTGAAATGTTGATGGCCACCATATCTCGCATAGAAATGACTTCATTAAGTTAACCTTAATCCTAACATACAGATGCTCAATTGGGAACTGACATCTTTTATCTGATTAAGTATTACGCTACAACTAAAACTTACAACATAATGACAGTTTAACTGTATAACCTCTCCATTTCCTCTCAGTAACTTGACTTGCACAAATGTTCAGCCTGTCTTGCTCCCTAGCTTGAAAAAAGTGCTTCTTACAAAGACACGCAGTGAACTGTCAATCATCAGTATTAGCGAATGAAAATTCAAGGGGGCACCTGGGGTGGCCAATCAGATTCCAGGGGAATCCAGTGCTACCCCTCTCCCTCCTCTGGCTCTGGCCCTGCCAACAGAGGTGACCTGAAGTTTTATCTGGGGTCACTGAAAATGAGCTGTGAATACCAGGAGTTGAGGTCTGAAGAGGTTGATAATATATTGTTTACAAACTCATACACATCTCAATCTGAACCAATCACAATTAAAATATTTTCAGAGGTGAAATACAGTGTTGACACTCATGGGTACAGAAAATATCACTTGTGCCACATCAAGGCTATTACTGTTGAAACAGAACAAAACTTTGCAGGCTGCCTACCAGTTACACACACACACACACACCACATATCAGAGAAAGCATGATAATGCTCCTTTCTTCAGGTCTTCTTCATGTAGAAAGAGGTGTTGTGCAATTTGAGGAAGATGAGCAGCCCAACGTTAGAGCCAATTATCATCAAGCATCTCAAATGTATTCCTTATTAGGAGAAAGACAACTTTCTGCGTAGGCATAAAAGTTCTGTCTTTTCCTCAATACTGGGTACACTGGGTGAACTTTCTGAAGAAAAAGAAAGTTATTTTCCCCACACTCTGACAACAGTTATCTAGACCCTGGGATTCTGAGGTAGGTTAGTAATGGGTTGCCTATAGTGCATGTATTCATTGTCTGTAACTCTGTCCTTAGACACTTAAGGTCTTTAAAATAAGGTCAATAGATGAACTGACACTACAGAGGATGAATCAGTAAATGAATGTAAGTGAAGTGATGGCTGGTAGGGGTCGACTGGTGAATGGATTTGCCAATGATCAGATCACAGGGTCTCAGAAGAAGACAACGCTGTCATGGACGCACCTTTGACTCAATCCATGAACTGAGGTGATATGATGTAGCAATGACCAATAGAAAATGAATGTAGATTGTATTTAATAGTGCATTATTATAATTGTTTCTAACAAAGCACTTTAGGTAGCATCTCAGAAGAGTAGCGCCGGGTTGTCCTCCATCAAAGATTATTCAGTAATAGGTAGCAGTAAACATACTAAAGCACTTTAAATGACTAGTACTGCAAAACACTACTGAATAATAATTATGGGAATAAAAATGTAAATAAATTTCTTTGAATATATTTGGAAATAATGGCACCAAATGTTTGCTTCTGTGATTGATGCTGTATATATAAACACGGATGTGTTTGTCAGAGGCAAAAATAATGTAATTCCTCCTCATCAACACTAGTTTTCACAATTTTTATTATTGACGTTTTTTCCAACAACTGTGAATTTGGGAACATGGTGCCAGTGAAGCAAAGCAAAGGATGGTAAATTCAGTGATTGTCCATGACTTTATGATATCTGATAAGGTTAGGCTAGTACTGATGGTTAAAAATCAAGCTAGTGTAGTCTTCCTTAAGGCATAACCTCATCCAAGGCCAATGTGGGACCTGTCAGCGCACCACGCACACATGCCTTCTAAACAAACAAATAAATGAGTCAATCTGACAACAGGGTTTCTGCAGGTTTTAATGACTGAAGACTTTTCAATGTCATGTCCACCTCCCCCCAAATAGAAGGCACACTTCAAGCAAGTGGGATGGTCCAGGAAAAGCACTGCACTGGTGCATCTACAGTAATAATTCACAACTCAGGCCAATTTAAAACTAAAAGTAAATGCACTTTAGACTTACTGCACAATATTTCACTACATTTAAGAGTTTTTAAGGCCTGAAATTATTCTTTTTTTTTATTTTAGACTTTTTAAGACTGCGGAAACACTTGACACTAAACAACTTTTATTACAACTCCCAATACCCCATAATATGTTGCAATTTGGTGTGTCTTCAATGGCTTTTAATGGTTACTGATAATTCAGTGTATTAGGCAAATGCACTAGGCTGGTCCTGGCATGGTCCACACGAAAAGCACTGCACTGGTGCATCTGCAGTTATAATTCACAATTCAGACCAATTTAAGTAAATGACTAAATGTATTTTAGGCCCACTGCACAAAATTTCACTACTTTTAAGACTTTTAAGGCCTGAAATTCATATTTTTTAATTTTAGACTTTATAAGACCCAACAGAAACCCTGTTGCTATGATCAAGATTATATTTGCAGGAAATATTGAAAATTCACAGGATCATTTCAAAGAAAAATGTATGCCCAGAACATGTTGTATTACGGCTGCCAATGCCTCTAAATATCACGACATTTTTTCAAATGTTGATGCTGAAATGTTGATGTATCATGACAAATTGAAATATCATGACATTTATTAAAATGTTGATGCTGAAATGTTGATGGCCACCATATCTCGCATAGAAATGACTTCATTAAGTTAACCTTAATCCTAACATACAGATGCTCAATTGGGAACTGACATCTTTTATCTGATTAAGTATTACGCTACAACTAAAACTTACAACATAATGACAGTTTAACTGTATAACCTCTCCATTTCCTCTCAGTAACTTGACTTGCACAAATGTTCAGCCTGTCTTGCTCCCTAGCTTGAAAAAAGTGCTTCTTACAAAGACACGCAGTGAACTGTCAATCATCAGTATTAGCGAATGAAAATTCAAGGGGGCACCTGGGGTGGCCAATCAGATTCCAGGGGAATCCAGTGCTACCCCTCTCCCTCCTCTGGCTCTGGCCCTGCCAACAGAGGTGACCTGAAGTTTTATCTGGGGTCACTGAAAATGAGCTGTGAATACCAGGAGTTGAGGTCTGAAGAGGTTGATAATATATTGTTTACAAACTCATACACATCTCAATCTGAACCAATCACAATTAAAATATTTTCAGAGGTGAAATACAGTGTTGACACTCATGGGTACAGAAAATATCACTTGTGCCACATCAAGGCTATTACTGTTGAAACAGAACAAAACTTTGCAGGCTGCCTACCAGTTACACACACACACACACCACATATCAGAGAAAGCATGATAATGCTCCTTTCTTCAGGTCTTCTTCATGTAGAAAGAGGTGTTGTGCAATTTGAGGAAGATGAGCAGCCCAACGTTAGAGCCAATTATCATCAAGCATCTCAAATGTATTCCTTATTAGGAGAAAGACAACTTTCTGCGTAGGCATAAAAGTTCTGTCTTTTCCTCAATACTGGGTACACTGGGTGAACTTTCTGAAGAAAAAGAAAGTTATTTTCCCCACACTCTGACAACAGTTATCTAGACCCTGGGATTCTGAGGTAGGTTAGTAATGGGTTGCCTATAGTGCATGTATTCATTGTCTGTAACTCTGTCCTTAGACACTTAAGGTCTTTAAAATAAGGTCAATAGATGAACTGACACTACAGAGGGCTCTTGAAATGTGTTTAAGGCTTTAGCTTTGCAAACATTTGGTTCATTGTCAGGATTCTCAGGAACATAATGTATAACAATGTGTTTTCAAACTGTCAACACTAACAGTGAGAGACCATGAAACTGTTCCAGTTGATGGTGATATTGACTACTGATCTTCTGGTCTTGGGCGACATTGGTAAATCTGTTAAGAATTCCTGCACTGGACATTGTTTTAATCTTTTCACTCTGGGGTATGTAACATTGTGATCCTCATGTCATGTTCTATAATGCAGCAGTAAGAAACTGTCATAGCTGTCCTACTCCACATTACCAGTTATGGACCGCAGTGGGGCCATATTGTGCCAGGCATTTCAGGAATCCACTTACATTTGGTGAGGCTGAGGTAAGTGGTCCATCTTGGTCATGTTCAAAGCAATATCCACTAGGATCTCTGCCTCAGACACAAACGCTGTCTGAATAAAAGAGCGTCAGTTGCAACTCAATCTGTCCAAGACTGAGCTGTTATTTCCTGTAAACATAGCCATTTCCCAGAACATTGATGTCAAGTTTGATTCATTCACACTGACCCCAACTAAATCTGCATGTAATTTGGGTGTCCTAGTTGATAATAGCCTTCCTTTTTTCTGAACATATTGCTGTAGTCACAGTCACCAGGTCTTGTAGATACACATTGTACAATATGAAGAACTGCTTTGCTCATTTAACGAGCGTTTGTTTTGTCAATTGGCAAAAAATGCCAAGAGGTCTCAGTCAAGACTCTTTTCTTTTGTGATACGTGATTGGTGGAATGCATTGGATACAGTAATAGCTTTTTCTGACAGCTTAGATATTTTTAAAAGATGTTTTAAGACTCATTTATTTACTTTGCATTGAGGCTAGTTGATAAATTGTCTACCATGTTTGCTAATATCACCTGCTTATTTGGAATTTGTTGATTTGTTTAGGCATTTGTAGTGTTTGCCATACCGAATCTGCTTTAGGGGACATGGATAGAGCTGAAACACGAAATTAAATTACTTAACTATCAGAGTAAACCTGTGATAGTAAACGTTTTCTTATTTTGTCATATTTGGATTGCCATACCTAGAGTCTTGCCCGGTTCATTCCTGAAATGTCTACTACTTGCCAAAGAGTATAGAAGCCTAGCAAATATTGCACAGTAGGCTGTCTGATGTCAGAACAGCTAACGCTGTCTTGGCTGAATATTGGGGAATGTGTTTGGCAGCATGGTTGCTGGCTCCTCCCTACAGCAGATGAAAAGAGGGGGCAGGGAGTTTACGACAGTATTAGGATCTCGTCACATTCTTTTTCTCCATGGAGCTCCCCTGCTTTTGGCTAGTGTAAGCATCTGGTCATAGATCCCCACGCAGAGGGCGATCATTACACTAGACTAATGCAACAATGCAAAAATAAAAAAACAGAGTTGCTGAGCACTTCCTTAAAATGTTGTATGTCGCTTTGGATAAAAGTGTCTCCAAAGAACCCATAACCAAAACTATGGCAATGTCCCAAATGCAGTCTGGTCTCAGTAGTTTTCCAACACTTATTCTCTTCCAGATAAAGTGCAGGGGAGAGCATCCCAGAGGCCATCTCATATCGATCCATGACAACATGACCATGTTTGATGTGCAAAGTATCACTGATAATGGGTCTGAACAAGCTTGGATTGGAGGACTTAAGATTCCCTGTGTAAGAACCTGAGTACATCTAAAATCTTTTATTTAATTCAAATGGTACAATAATGAACTGAAACACTGCACTACTACTGACCCTCATGTCTGTATCTTTTTAAGACAAATACATACATGTGGACCGATGGTTCCAATTGGAATTACCAAAACTGGGTTCCTGGGGAACCTTTAGTGACTGGTGACTGTGTGCAGATCAACTGGCATAGTAAGAGACTGAACATTGAATGTTTTGTTTGTGATATGAGGGGGAAAAAAGTGCTATAATTGATCCGCATCACAGGGTTCTCTGTGGCCATATTGTTGACATAGAATCTCTCAGTCAATGCAGCTGCCTATCAGCATTTTGGGACCCACTGTCCAAAAACATGAAGGGAAACACAACTGGTGATTACACAGGAAAAAGTAGCTAGCTGGAAACAGGCGAAACTTCCAGCCATACCACCTTCATCATTTTACCACTGATAAAGTTAGATTAGCAACCGCACAGCAAAGCCTGTTCTCATTTAATTTACAAAGAGTGAAGACTGAAAGCTAATATTTAATTAGCGTGCTGAATAGCTGCTGCTGCAATGGCATGTCAATAATATGGCCACTTTTTTAATTGCCGCATAAGCCCTATACAACAACAACAAAAAAAAACTGTACCTTTGTGTTTCAGCTCCTGGCATGTTCGATAATACCGAGTGCTGTTCCAAACGATCCTACGTTTGTGCTTTTCTGCCTGAACAATGAAATGATGAGGGACAGGTTCTGACATGATGAGGAGCATCTGATGGGGCAGTGGTTCTGCAGAAAAATTGCAGTGGGATGTGAAGTGCATTTCTTTTTGATTTCAGGCAGCACTTTGTGAACAGGCCTATTGTCTGTATGATTAATACCGTCCAGCATAATAACAATAAAAAAATGTAATGCTGTCATGGGTGGCCATTGGAAGTTTGTAAGACATGAGAGTTAATTATTACGGTTTCTTTGCAGACATTTCTATCCAAAACGACATCCAATATACAGTACAATACACAATACTGAAAAACAAAATTCATTGGCCAAAATTGGCTATGTAATTGGTAAAATGTTGCAATTTAAAATATATATATTATGTTATATATATATATATATATATATATATATATATATATATCAGTGGCGACTGGTGGTCACAAAAATAGGGGAGCACAGGGATTGTTGAGAGAGAGAGAAAGAATTACAAAACCAGAAAGGTGTCTTGGTGCTTGCTCTTAGGGGGACTGAGTTAAATAAAATTGATTTGTTTTTTGAGGACACATGTCAGCATGGGAAATACCATACAGTGTAATGAGTATAGTTTGTTTGTGGTGATGTCAGTTGTCTTCTGTGCTTTACACTGCAATATTGTGGAAGTGGCAGAAATGATTTGGAAACACCAGAAGACTGCAACTGCTCTGCAAACTCCCTATAGGTGCCCTTGTTATCTGAATTTGGCCCTTCATCCCATCCCCTAAATGCCAGCTCTTGCGTGCCCAAATATGCCGTAGCATCAATCAAACGCTTCAGTGTATCCCTATTACGGCGCGCTTTAGCATTGTGCTGTGCCACTTGCAACCGAGCACCCTCGTTCAGAAGTTCAACGGGCACGCTACCTAGCAATTTTATGCGAATAGCTGCACCAACGTGGTAGTTGTCTGAGTTCTGGACCAAGGACACATAATCCAGGGCAGATATTATTGAAAAAAATGCAGACAGGTCAAACAACCCGAGCACAAAACAAAAACAGCATCCAAACTTACAAGCAAGAAGTCACATGCAGAGGCTGAAAGAAACAAACATGTGAGACAAACCAACAAGGAACAAAGGAAAAGCAGGGCAGGAGTACACAAACCAATTAACAGACTGAGAGAGGACTAGAAGAGACTGCGACAATAGTAGAGTGCAGGGGGGTATTCCAAAAAGCAGGTTCACTACCTGAATTTGGTATTTTAACCCACAGAAAGCACTTAACCTGAGTTTTCAGTTCCAAAATGGTCAAGTAATTAAGTCACTATGGTAACTTGTGGTAGGAGGTATACCATGTTCAGGTTGTCAAATTACCTTTGGGTATTTAAGTTCAAGTTCAGGAAGGCCGCTGCAAAACTTGTGACAGAAAAGTCCCATTATTGACATTGAAGCCCAAATTGTCTGTTCTATTCACCGTGAGAGGGTGATAAGACCACGACATGACATTTTGGGTTTTCCTAAGGAGTATTTGCGAGAGCACTACCGTTTTTCAGCAGAATCCTTATGTGAACAACCTTCTCCATCCGTACATTTCCAGCACTACGCACTGTGGCTCTGCCCTCACTTCTCCGCAAACAGTGAATCGCCTTCTGTTTTTTTGTGACTGGGAGTTTTTTGTACAGTGTTGGAGACGCAGAACATTTTGGCAAGTTTGTAGGTCGGTGCGTAAAGTGAGCCTTGCATCAAAACGGTTTGTCCACAACTTCATCCGTTTTCCTGGCCACTAACAAACAAGGATCATTGGATAGAGTTTCGCCAAGGTCAGCATCGCAACAACAACAACAGCTAACGTTTTCCAACAGCTATCTAGTGGTCCTAGCTCTGCTGATAGGTTAAACGAATGTATGGGTATCTGACAGGCCAAATTGGAGTGAATAAATATGGAACATTTTCCTCTCCTACTCTGGTAGTAGCTTGATGGCACAACGCGCAAGGCTGCGGGCACCACTAGCCTATCAGAAGGCCTAGCCATAGCTTTAACTATACACCCTTGTAGGTGTTACTATTGTCAAAACAGTTGCATAAACACTTGCATAAAATACAAAATATGGCTTGGGAATCTATAAAAAAAAATAATAAACCAGTGCACCTTCATGTTTATTGCCCCCCTCAACCCCCCACATGCTTGCTTTGATGTCAAAAAATAAAAAAATCGTGAATAAATATGTGGATAAAATCATTTTAGATGTTGAGATAGTAATACAATTATTTTAGTATTATTAGCAAGATTACAACTGTTGTTGCTAGTTTCCCGTTCACTTGAGACTTTTGTTATAACGGAGAGTTAATAACTTTGATAACACACCACTCTTACTTCCTGCCTTGGCTGATCACATGCAACTTTTGAAAAAACAGCGCGCTTTTCTACCGCTCAGGGTAAGTGTAAAAAACTATGAAGTTTTGCTGTTTAATATATAATAATACATAATTGCATGTGACTGGGGTTAGTCTTTGTTCCGGACCTGTTGTACAATTTTTAAAGACGTGAAATCCCTGTGATAACTCAACTGGTTAGCATTAGCATAGCAGCTAGTGTTTCTGGTGGCTACATTGAATGTAGCTGCTATGTTATTCCGACATAAAGTCATTAGATGTACAATAAATGCTGAATTTCAAGAATGCGACAAGACCTAGGAGACGAGATTGTCATGAATAAATTTGACATGCCTCATGTGAGTGCCTTTGGTGCCTTATACAGTAAGCTTGGGTACCTAACGTTAGCTTAGGGGCCAGTGCACTAGTTTGGTGTCTTTGGAGTCCGCAAGAAAACTAGTTTACCAACTGGAGAATACTTTAGCTACCATTAAAGTTATCCTTTTAAGGGAGGGTGTCGTTATGTCAAGGGAAGTAATATGAGAGGACGGAGGACAGTAATGTTAGGGTAAGTCAGGCGAAGTGAACATAAAATGTGGTCATTAGGTACCACTTTTGTTCCCTGTACTAATGTTGGTGCATTAAAGTTGTTCATTTCAAACCCACCGTTAAGAATGCTGTTAGCATCACATGTAAAGTTAAAGGACACGTTTGTTTTTTTCCCACTTGTTTTCTAATCGTTTATGATGAAATACAATGGTTAAAGTTAAAATTGAAATTTTGAACACCTCTGTACCGAAAATTTTCCATTGTTGTAGTAGCACCTCCACCCCACCTACAGAATGGCTGCACTGCTGCAGTCTTTCCTGAAACGCATTCAACTCTCATTTGTAAAGACGTGACACTCACGGAGTGATCTGTTATGTTCACCGATACACTGACACAAAAATCATGGCAAAGCGTGACTTCCATTAGCTTGCATTGCTTCAAACTCTCAGGCAGAAGTTTACATAGGGGTGCGATGGGCTTGAAAAATAGGTCCACAATTGAGAATGAATGGTCAAAAACCTACTGCAAACCATACTTTGCAGCGATTTTTGTGTCAGCGTAGCGTTATCAGTAAACAGTATTGACCACTCAAGGAGTTTAGTTTTTACAAATGAAAGTTTATCGCATTTTAGGAAGGGGGGGGTGCTACTGCAACAACCGAAAATTCTCAGAACAGAGGCATTTGACAATATTTCAGTCTTAACCACTGAATTTCAACATAAACGATCAGAAAACAAGGTGTAAAACCTCGAACTCATCCTTTAAGGCAGCATGAAGCTCTAAAAGCATTTTGAAGTAGATTTTTTTTAGAAAAAAAAAACATGCAAGTATTCAGTTTGGCTTTGATGTTTTTTTTTATATGGAAAATTTTTAGTGAGTGTTTTGTGAGTATAGTTAGACTTGTGCAGATTAATAGTACGTTTTCAATTTATTTTCATGATGAAATCAACTCCCCGTAGACTTATATTGTCTTATATTGGCTCCATTTAGTGGAAAAAAATGAAATGTTACAACATTTTCTGCCCATTTTCCCTATGTGACTGGTAAACCAAATTGTTTTACACTTGCTGACATGGTTTAGATTGATTTCAAGATTCTACATTTCATTTTGATGACTAATGAGAATGGTGGCATTTTTTAGGGACAACTTATATTTTTGTTCTTGGAAAAAGGTTGAAGACGATTATACTATTCTGATGAAAAATTAAAGATGCATTCTTCCTTGTTTTCAGGTAATTTAGTTAATCTTGTAATTTGCCTCAGCAGATCAGCCTTCCAGATTACATTAATTTTAGATCTGTCATTGTGATTTTTAGTTAAGTTGCTTAAATCATCTGTGAGAGGTCTACCCCCTTATTTTGAGGGTGACTGATGATCATGTTACATGTGGCTACTGCATCTGACAGGTCACGTCTGAGAGATCTGTTCTGGACCCTCTGCACCCATGATTGGACTCAAATAAGGGGTGGTTGTTCACCTGTGAGAGTCTCTGTGGAAACTGAACTCCATGTCCCAGCTCTACTGCACTTAATCTTCTGTCCAGTGCTACTGCCTCTGGAAACCAACCCAAGCATATACTGTCTGGTGTCTTCAGAGCAGATGTCTGTTAAATGGTCAGTGATCTATGGCAGTTGTTCTAGACTTTTTGAACCCAAGGCACCCCATTAATATTTTTTTTCATCCACAGCACACCTAAGTTAAATCCTTCCTTTTCAGTTTGCATAACTGTGCCATGCTACTATATTAGGCTATACTCCAACCATTTGTTAGAATAGCATTTGAATAATTGGCATAAAATTTATCATTATTATAATTAATACTACTAATGCTGCTATCTAGACATATTGCCAGGTTACATGAGATATGCAAAAGCATTTAGCGACAGATCATATTATTTGTAAACAGATATAGGTTGGATGGACGGTTTTCCCATGCAGTTTCTCTCCTTCTCTCTCCTTGTGTGTCCCGTGCGCAACACACAGGGAAGTGAATGCTAGCCATAGCAGATGTGTGCCTTTACAAATGCTCACGCTGTATCATTCTTGGAAATACTTGTGTTTGTTACTGATGTGTTCTGCCATTTTATTGGAGAGACACAGCTGGATTAAAGAGCCAACAACGTTCTTCACCAAGTTGAATTTGTAGGTCAGACAGTTTTAGTGCTCACCCTGAATCTACTCCTGTTTAACAGCAGGAGACGTTTCTGCTTTCAAGAGTCTTGCTTCCTTCATTCTTTTTATTTATCACAACATGCCATATTCATAGCACTGGCAAGTTGCAAAAGTATCTAAATAGCAGCTATGACATCTGCTCATTTGAAACTGAAAGCATTTTACTGTAGCGTTTTCCTTTAAGGACTGATTTTAAATTCAGATGTGTAATATATTCTTCAGGTGCAGTATCCTGCACTATGGCTGCAATATTTATATTTGTGACCAGTCCATTTAAGTCCATTTAAGTAATAACTGTGAAAAGTATGTTATGCAACTTGAGTTGTAATATGTACAGTACCATATGGGCAAAAATATACAGACACACACACGCACCCATCTCAGTAATTTGGAAAAACAGAGACCATAGGCTGACTGAAGGGCAGGGTACCCAATTCCTGACGGTTAGACATGAGAAACGCTTTGAAAATGTTGTTAGTTTTGTTACATTTAGTGCATATACAGTATGTGAATATATTTTTCAGAATGTCGACATTTATCTATTAGAAAACCTTGATTGATAATATAAATTTTTTTTTCAGCTCCACCTGAACAAAGGTTGCTGGCTGGAATGTTAAATTTCAGAGAAAGCGGAGGAACACAGCCTATGATAAGCACATACATCAGTTGCTTGGAGATTGTAAACAGGCACTTTGAAATGGTAAGCTTGTAATGTGTAGGATCTTGCACTAGCCAACATAACTAGATAGCTGCTTCGTTATTTGAAGGTTACGATTACAATCACAGGTTAAAACTTAAAAAAGCCTCTTGTATTCTTCTTGAAATGTGCAGGACACAGAAATAATGATGTACTTCTCTGAAATTTCACCGCAGACATTTGTCCCTTACCTCCCGTTATTCAGCATAAACTAAAAACGAGATGTCGCTGTTCTGCCTGTTATTTTTATTTCACGGATATTCAGTGATCTGGTATGCTTAGGATTTCGTGGAGTGGGCACTTATCAAATACAGGAGAGTATGACTAGGCCGATAATTCAGAACTCTCCGCAAATGGCTAAGGGTTTGGGCAGTGCTAGATAAAATTAACCAACTTTTCGAATTGCCCTGATTTCTCTGTCAGTTTCTTTACATTGGCTATTGCAGAGTGCAAAGACATTGTTACGTTTAACTGGTGTTGCATGATGGGCATCAACATTGACTGAACCACAAGGCAAAAAGTACATGGGCACAAATCCACCCCCACCTCCCTGTGCAGGGAATCAGTGGGGCAGTGGAGATGTGGTGATTCTTCACCTGTGAGAGTCTGTGTGTAAACTGCGTCCCAAATCATCCTCTTGTCTGTTTTAAGGGGGTAAACGGCACACCTGATACGACACAGAGACCTCTACTCCGACTGGAGGTACGACACAGAGACCTCTACTCCGACTGGAGGTGGTGCTGCTACTACCTCTGCTGGCACTGCACTGCTGGTGACTTCAGAATCAGAATCAGAATGAGAATCAGACTTCTGATTTAACCTCTGGTTCTGTTGAGTGCTGACATTGGGAACCAACTGAGCTCAAACTGTCTGGTGTTATGAGAACAGGTATGTTTGTAGAGACTGCTTCTTTTGGTGGCTAGTGGTTTACTATGCATAGTTTCTCCTCTTTGCATTTGGCTATTAAAATGCCTAGTTATGTGTAAGGGTTGCAGGTTTTTGGAAACAAAATTGGAAAAATCTTCACTTTGGAAGGCATTTTGAAAAAAGGTGGCTAAAAAGTGTAAAAAATATGCATTTATAAAAATATCTAGATTCAGGCCTTAGGGATTTAAATTTACCAGGGAATTTTGCATAAAGCAGCATTGTGCACCTTTTTGCGACTTAACACTAGTCTTTTGCTTTGTCTCTCTTTCCCATCTCTCTTAACATTTTAATTCTTAGCTTGTGTAAGTAATGCATTTAATTTAGAATTCTGTTGTAAAAAATGTTATGCGCTTGAAAAATGTAGCCCTTATAAACAACATTGGCAATCTACAGTTACTGTAGTTCTGCAAGTCTGGAAAGACACTGTCGTTTGAATTGAGTGGCTTTTATAATGCTTATGGTTTTGATGTAAAGTATGTCCTCCAAGTCAAGCCTAATGATCTGTAAGTTAGGAATGTGAAGAATGTGTGTACCCCTTGTCATTTTGTAAAACTCAGAGCATTTCATTGTGTTTATTTAGTTTATTTTGTTAAGTGTTTGCATGGTATGCTATGGTCCTGTGGCCATAAGGTCCAATACAAGTTTTTAGAAGCTTTTTAGAATGTGATTTAGTATTAAAAGAAGATTGATATTGTTCCCAAATTGAAACACATTGTCAAAATAGAATAGAGCAGAGCGAAAAGCAGACTTATTTTTCTTTTCATTATCTCTGACAAGTAGTTTTTAATTTCAAATAATGACAACCTTTAACATCTCTTTTCCTCTTGTCTTAATGTGCCCCCCTCCCCCTCCCGACATCACTGCTTCTCTCTGCTCACCTCTCTTACACTTGCCACCTTCTCTGCCGTATGGGACGCAGAACAGGTATGCCAGTCGGGACACCTTTTTCTTTTTTGTATGACTATTTAGCTTGATCTTAAGGCTTGAGGGCTCCTCTAGTGGTCAGAGGGGATTTTAACTGCATTTTAAGTACAACAGAGAGGAGAGGGACATATGAGAATTTTAGAGTAGACAAGTCTTCGGTTTTATTGAAGGGCTTAGTTAGAGATTTTAAATTAATCGACTGTTTTAAATCTCTGCATCAAAGAGAGGAGGGCTTCACCTGGTTCAGTGGTGATGGTACCAGAGCCTCTCGAATTGACTATGTTTTTACACGTGACTGCCCGCCAACCGATGCTACATTGACCCCCCTCTTCTTCTCGGACCACTGCATGCTCTCCTGCACCCTTTCATTCCCCACGGATGTGACGGTAGGGAGAGGGCTGTGGAGGCTGAACTGCTCCCTGTTACAGGACAAGGAGATAGTAAGCCAACACAGGGAGCAGTACAGCCTCTGGCAGACCCTCCAGGACTTTTACGAGACACGTGCACTTTGGTGGGAGATGGTGAAGGGATGGACGAGGACTTTTTTTAGACAGAAAGGGAAGCAGAAAAAAGATAGGGAAAGGAGGCACATGATGGGGCTGCAAAAAAGATTCCAACAATGGGTTTGATTTTAGCGAAGAAATAAAGGAAGTAAAAAGAGAAATGAAGGTTTTATCAGAAACTCAAGCTAAAGGGGTCATTTTAAGAAGTAGAACACAAGAAATAGAAGAAGGAGAGAAATGCACCAGATAATTAAGAAAATTATTTCAAAGGGAGGGGCAATCACCACCTTACGAAAAGAAGGGACGGTTTTTAAGAAATAAGAAGAAATAATGGCGGTGGTTGAAGGTTTTTATGGGGGGTTATATGAAGAGAAATTGGTGCATGAGGAGACCCTCAAGGAGGTTTTAGAATTTTTAGACAAGAAACTAGTTAGTAACAGTGTGTGTCACGGTGTCGCTCTGAATCTCTGGTATTCGTGGGTTTTTTTCTGTCTGTTCCTCTTTGTTTCACTTACCTCATTAGTTTCACTCTACCAGTCTGCTCCCCGCACCGTTCGCACCGCCGTTGTAATTACTCTCACCTGCCTCGACTCTGCTCTGCCGCTTCCCGTTGACGACCCCTGCCCGTCTACGACTCTGCTCGGCTCTCCAGTCCCTGGCTTCGACCTCTGCCGTTCCCTCGACTCTGTTCAGCTCTGCCGCCCCCGGTGACGACCTCTGCCTGTCTACGACTCTGCTCTGCCGCTTCCTGGTTTCGACTCTTGCCTGTCCTACGACTCTGCTCTGCTCTGCTCTGCCGATTCCTGGTTTCAACTCCTGCCTGTCCCTCGACTCTGCTCAGCTCTGCCACTTCCTGTTGACGACCCCTGCCTGTCTACGGTTCTGCTCGGCTGGCTCCGGCCTGCTCACGACTCCGCTCTATCCTGCTGTTCCGGATTACGACCCAGCCGGCCCCGCGCTCCCAAGCTACTGCCGCCTGCTCGCAACGAGGCGCTCCTTTGCCTCGGCCCCTCCTCCTGGGGCTCCCTGGTTCCAGTGCTGTGCGCTCGGGCGAGCGTCTCCCCAGATACTAGTCCGCCCCTCCCGGGGCGTTTTGCCTTTTTCCCCATTTCCACGAACCCTTCAATAAACTTGTGTGTAAGAAAGTTTGCTATTGGGTTTGCCTCCTGTCTGTCCTGGTGTCTGACAGTGTGCTTTTAGAACAAGATTTAAAACTACATGAAGCTATGAATGGTTTTAAACAGGGTAAGTCCCCAGGGATAGACGGGCTCCCCCTGGAATTTTATAAGACCTTTTGGGACATTTTAGCACCTGATTTATTGACTGTTTTTAAGGAATTTGACAGATTTGACTGCCTCCCTGACAGCTTTAGAGTAGGGATAGTGTCACTCCTACACAAGAAGGGTGACAGGACTGACCTACGTAACTGGTGACCGATTACTCTTTTAAACTTCGACTGTAAACTTTTTAGCAGGATTTTAGCCAGACGGATGTCGACGGTTTTAGACGACCTGATCCACCCAGACCAAGTCTGTGCCATCCCTGGAAGGAAGATCACAGACAGCCTAGTGCTGGTCCAAGAGAGAGACAGAAATATTCGGCTAATAGTTCTAAATTTAGATTTTGAAAAAGCTTTTTTCAGGTCTCGCACCAGTACCTTTTAAAGGTACTGCAAAAAATGGGCTTCCCAGGGAGGTTTCTAGACTGGGTGGGAATGCTGTACCACGGCATTAACAGCAGAATCCTAATAAATGGGCACCTCACAAATGCGATCAATATTCGCTCTGGCGTCCGCTAGGGGTGTCCGTTATCCCCCCTTCGTTGCATGCATCAAACGGCTGGCACAAATTCTGAGAAGGGACAAATGGATCAGCGAACTGACAATTCCAGGAGGACTGGCGGCGACTTGTGTTTTATACATGGATGACGTAACCCTTTTATGTACAGACGTTTTATCGGTCAAAAGAGCACTTGACGTGACGGACTGGTTTGGAAAGGCCTTGGGCGCCAAGCTCAATAGGAGCAAGTCCGAGGCCCAGCTCTTTGGACCATGGGGTGACACGCTGACAGGATTTGGATTTTAAGGAAACAGACATGAAGATTTTAGGGGTAAAATTAGACAAGGAGGGAAGGGGACGGGGAAACTGGACGGACATGATAGGGAAAGTTGGGCAAAGACTGGGGTTTTGGAGACTCAGAACTTTGACTTTGGAGGGTAAAATTTTAATCATCAAAACTGTGATTTTACCGCTGCTCTTATTGGTGTGTTCTGTTTTTAGTCCCCCCAGGAAATTCCTTTTTAGCATTGGACAGGGCGGTGTTTTATTTTCTGTGGGGGTCCAAGTGGGAGAGGCTGAAGAGAGAAGTGGTGAAGAAAAAGCATTAAAATGGTGGAAAAGCCCTCCTAGACCCCCACCTGTTTTTAGGCTCAAAGTTCACCGCCCTTCACATCAAGTATGCCACGGCCCCATCCAGAGACCACAAAACATCGGCTCTGGCCCGTTTCTGGATGGGGTCGTACCTAAGGAAGATCAAGATTTTAACCCCAGATTTTAGAAGTCCAGTGGCTTTTAACCTGCCCCAGAAGTATAATTTTATCAAAACATTTTTAATGAAATATAATTTAGAGGGGCAGGATGTTACTATTTTAACTGATGGGAAGGCTCTTGTCTCCCTTGTGCAGGACCAGGAAGGAGTGAGCCCCGTTCCAAGCCTCACTTTAGGTGAGGCCAAGCAGGCTTGGCAGAATGCAGCCCACCCAGCTCTCCAGAACCAGCTGAAGGACCTGGCGTGGATGGCGCTCCATGGTCCTCCATTCTCCACGGTTAGGAGAATAGACGTGAGTTCTGGAACATCTGCCATTGCTTAGACATTGCAAGTTGGAATTGGACTTTTCGTCCCGGCCCGGCCGACCTTTTGGGCTAGGCTCTCGTTCCACTGGATTCTGGTACGGTAGGCCGGGCCCCACGAACCTAGGGTGACACTTTCCTCCAATGACTTTCAGGGGCCGAATTTATGGGCCGTGGCCTGCCCATTCAGACTCATGCAAAGTTAACCAAGTTGACTGGCTGTAAAGCTCAAAATGGTGTCTGCGGTCACTTGAGGGGTCAGAAACTCACGCTGACGCGTGGTACAAACACTGTCGGCGCTGTGATGGGCTTTTTAAAAAAAATATCTTTCACTGTCAAATCATAGCCTAGGAGGTGGTGAAAGGCTTCATATGATGGCCTGTGAGCACTTAGGCCTAGAAATCCCCCCAAAAAATAAACTGTTTTTTTCATCAGTTTCAGGGGTTGCATGGGATGCTGAAAACATCTATCACATTACAAAATGAATTTTGTCACTCCTCAGTGTGTGAAATAAATTTTGAAAATGCAGGTTAGGAGAACGGACTTGATTCCTAGAACAAGTACCATTGCTTAGACATTGCAAGTTGGAATTTGACCTTTGGTCCAACATGGGCCAACCTTTTGGGCTAGGCTCTCGTGCCACTGGATCCTGGTACGGTAGGCCGGGCCCTTCGAACCAATGGTGAAAGTTTCCTTTAATGTTGTTCAGGGGCTGAATTTAAGGGTGTCAGCTACCACAAACTCCTAACTGCCAAAAAATATTGGTTAGGAGAATAGACTTGATGTTTGTCCCAACCGCCATTGCTTAGACATTGCAAGTTGGAATAAAACTTTACGTCCAATCATGGCAGACCTTTTGGGCTAGGCTCTCGTGACACTGTATTTTTGTATGGTAGACTGGGCCCTACGAACCTATGGTGAAAGTTTCCTTTAATATTTTTCAGGGGCTGAATTTAAATGTGTCAGCTGCCACAAACTCCTAATGTCCACAAACTCCTCATTAATGTATGAACCATTATTCTGCTCACTGTTTCCCTAAAGGTGCATTTACAGATGGATCTATATAACCTTGTCCATGTCTCAGTTTAGTCAGTTGGAGAACGGCGATCGGAAGGTAAGGCTGCACTCTTGTCTTCTCCTGACTGTGTTGGAAATTAGGAACTAGATCAATGTTATTTATATTTTTAATGTCATAATTTTATCATTAATAATCACGGTTTGATACTAGATACTAGATAATATGAAATTAGTAACTAAATCCTGATCTGGACACTAAACCTAACACTAACCCTAAGATTTTAAATCTACTTTATGATGCAACGTATCAAGGTTTTTGAGATCTTTTATCTCTTCATTTTTTGGAGGATGTATTATTGAAAAGCCTACTGGTCCCGAAGACACATCCTGAGTCAATCTGACCGCTTTATTGGAAACTGCGTGTCCTCGTTCTCTGCCTTTGTGAAACGAGACAGGGACATTCATGGCTACCCTTCGTCATCCTGGGTAGTCATGGACTACCCAAGGAGAAGAAGAAAGAGTGGTGAATTATGAATATTCACAAATTTGCAAAGGTAATACAAGACTCTTTTACATAGGATAGACTGTAGCTATAGATTTTTGGTATAGCAAGGCATTGAACTTGATTAAGATCATGTGATGTTTTTTCTGATGTTTTCCAGAAACCCCTGATCATCCCTCCCCCTGCCAAGAATCTGGTGTCACCAGCCCCAGCTCCAATTTTTCCTCCTCAGGACCCAGAACCCCCCAACCCTGACCTGGGTCCTGAAATGTCCCCCCGCCAAAGCACATTTAACCCACATTTGTTTGTCTTATTGATGTTGTTGATGTTGTGGCTGTTGTTGATAGTGTGTGAGTTGTGTTGTGTTCTGTTGTTATGTTTACATTTTTTTCAGTGTTGTTTATAGTGCTGATAGTGTATGTGTTGATAATGTAGTGTAATTTAGTGTAGTGTTCTGTTTTGTGTTATGTCGTTCAAAAATAAAAAATGTTTAAACTTTGGTCAGTGTTGTTTCATAAGTTGGCCTGTGGGGTTTGAGGTTAGGAGAATAGACTTGATTTCCCTGCCCGACTCGACACACAAAGAGCATCTACACACTCCTCTTGCCCCCTTTCCCTAAATAAACTGTGATTACATGACGCTCTTGGGTCCGACTCACTCTGTTCTTCTGACAGAGCGGTCTGACCAGGACTATGGACCCAGCGCACGTTCCCTGTGGTCTAGGCCAGGAACCGACGGAAGCCCCCTCCGCTATGCACCGCCTCAAGATGGCTGAGGGAGAGGTCCGTCCCTCCTGGCTATCGCCCAGCAGCAGCAGCTTCAACTCCAGCAGCAACAACAACAGCTCACTGAACTAACGCAGCTGCTGGCCCGGCAGGTATCGTCTGCCCACCAGCTCGCTAACGGGGCGTCTGTGGCGGAACACTGGCGCCGTCTCACGGCCAATCTGTGCTTATACTGTGGCGGTGAGGGTCATCGTGTCTCGTCGTGCCTGCTAAAAGGGCGAGCTCACCGGACGTAGGAGGAGTCCGGCTGAGCTCGACAGTTACCCAGTCCTCCAGAGACGGCAAGCCCCTGCTCCAGGCCCACCTTCATCTCGACGGTCACACACACGCTCAATCCGTCCTCATCGACTCTGGCGCTGAAGCGAATATTATCGACTCTCGCCCGGCAGATGGGGCTGGAGCTCCGTCTGCTGCCTATCCCTGTCCCTGCCCGAGCCCTGGATGGCCATCTGCTGGGAACTGTTACTCATATCACGGAGCCAGTGAGAATGCGACTCTCCGGGAACCAGCAGGAGATGATACGGTTCCATCTTCTCCGCTCTCTTGGCCAGCCCCTCATCTTGGGCTACCCCTGGTTGCGCCAGCACAACCCGCGCATTGACTGGCGGACCAGAGCAGTCTTGGAGTGGGGGGTTGACTGTCATCAGACCTGCCTGCTTTCTGCCTCTCCTCCTGCCCGTTCCGGACCCGTCTTCTCGCCGCCGGACCTGTCCGGTGTTCCCGAGTGCTACCACTCGCTACAAGCTGTGTTCAGCAAGGCCAGAGCCACGTCTCTACCTCCGCACCGCCCATATGACTGCGCCATTGACCTCCTCCCCGGCTCCACTCCTCCCTGGGGTCGTCTCTACTCCCTCTCGGCTCCGGAGAGACGGGCCATGGAGGAATACATCTCCGACGCCCTGGCTGCTGGCATCATTCGCCCTTCCTCCTCTCCTGCCAGGGCGGGTTTCTTCTTCGTGGGGAAAAAGGATGGTTTGCTTCGTCCATGCATCGACTACAGGGGCCTGAATGAAATCACGGTGAAGAATCACTACCCGCTGCCACTGCTCAACTCTGCTTTCGAACTGCTCCAGGGAGCCACAGTCTTCACCAAGCTTGACCTACGCAACGCCTACTATCTCGTGCGGATCCAGGAGGGCGACGAGTGGAAGACGGCAATCAATATGCCCTCTGGTCACTACGAGTATCTTGTTATGCCTTTTGGGCTCACCAATGCCCCGGGTGTTTTCCAGGGGCTGGTGATATGTTGAACAGATTCGTGTTCGTCTATCTGGCAACATTTTCATTTTTTCCAAGACCCTGGCAGAGCACACGCAGCACGTCCGACTGGTTCTTCACCGCCTCCTGGAGAACTCCCTGTATGTGAAAGCCGAGAAGTGTGTGTTCCATGCTAAGACAGTGCCCTTCCTGGGGTATGTCGTGACGGAGGGTAGCATTAGCATGGACCCAGCCAAGGTGTCGGCAGTCGCCTCCTGGCCCGTACCCAGCGACCGCAAAAAGTTACAACAGTTTCTTGGATTCGCCAACTTCTACAGGCGATTCATTTGGAACTACAGCTCCGTTGCGGCTCCCCTGACAGCTCTGACCAGCGTGAAAAGGGCATTCCAGTGGACGGCGGCCGCCGCCGGCGCCTTCACTGCCCTCAAGGCACGCTTCACCTCGGCTCCCATCCTCCAGGTGCCAGACCCCGACCGGCAGCTCATTGTGGAAGTGGACGCCTCGGATGTGGGAGTTGGGGCAGTTTTGTCCCAGAGATCAGCCGGTGACAACAAGCTTCACCCCTGTGCCTTCTTCTCACGTCAGCTCTCAACCACGGAGGGCAATTACGACATCGGGGACCGGGAGCTATTGACGGTCAAGCTCGCGTTGGAGTGGCGTCACTCGCTGGAGGGGGCGTCGGTTCCCTTCTTGTTGTGGACTGACCATAACAATCTCGAATACATCCGCTCAGCTAAGCAGCTAAACCCTAGGCAGTCCCGTTGGTCTCTCTTCTTCGCCCGATTTAACTTTTCTCTTTCCTATCGCTCGGGCTCTCGTAACGCCAGGCCAGACGCCCTCTCTCGCCAGTTCCAGAAGGGGGACTACAGCTCCCAGGGGCCGGCACCCATCCTCCCCGGTTCCCTTTAACCTGGGACATTGAGGGGCGCGTTCAGAGGGCTCTTCGGGAGCAGCCTGGTCCCAGCGCTTGCCCCGACGGACGATTGTTTGTCCCGGAATCCCTCTGCTCGCAGGTCCTCCAGTGGGGACACGACTCCCTTCTGCCATGCCATCCGGGGGCAGCCCGCACTGGACATCAGATCGCCCAACGTTTCTGGTGGCCGACGATGGAGAGAGACGTCCGGGAGTACGTTCGAGCCTGCCTTACCTGTAACCAGAACAAATCTTCCAACCAGCCTCCAGCCGGCCTTCTCCAGGCCCTCCCTGTGCCCTCTTGCCCGTGGTCCCACATCGCCATGGACTTCGTTACTGGACTGCCTGCTTCCGGCGGGATGACGGTCATTCTTACCATTGTTGATCGCTTCAGCAAGATGGCTCACTTCGTCCCGCTCCCGACGGCCAAGGAGACCGCGCAGGCAGTCCAGGACCATGTTTTTCGCATACATGGTATTCCTAAGGACATCGTCACCGACCGTGGCCCCCAATTCACCTCTACATTTTGGAAAGTGTTCTGTCGCCTGTTGACCAAAGGTCAAATTCCAACTTGCGGTGTCTAAGCAATGGTAGTTGTTCCAGAAATCAAGTCCGTTCTCCTAACCTGCCTTTTCAAAATTAATTTCACCCACTTAGGAGTGAGAAAACTCATTTTTGATGTCATAGATGTTTTCAGCATCCCATGCAACCCCTGAAACTGAAGAAAAAGCACTTTATTTTTGGGGGGGATTTTTAGCCCTTTAAGTGCTTTAAGTACTGACCTAAAACATGTCAGAACATTCTGGTAATACGACTCGTTAACAAAACTGCATGTTTTTGCACTGGAATGGTAATCCGGCTTTTTGTACCACATTTTGACATTTTCATTGTCAACACTCAAAACATCACACTTGATATGTTCATGCAATGCAGAAGGCAATGGTTCATTGTCACTTGTCATGTTCAGGCAATTTCGCATCAAATGTCAAATGATTCTTTTTGTCAAGCACAGTTCAGGACATAGAATACCACTTTTTCAAATGATCATGTCATACGTCATGTCAATGCAAGGTAGCTGCGGTTACTGACCTAAAACATGTCAGAACGTTCTGGTACATTACATTTACATTTATGCATTTAGCAGACGCTTTTATCCAAAGCGACTTACAACTTATCAACTATCAATTGTTCAGGGCCAGTCTCCCCTAGAGCAACTTAGGGTTAAGTGCCTTGCTCAAGGGCACAACGGTGGCAGCCGGGATTCGAACCCACAACTTTTCAGGCTACTTACACGCTAGCCAGGTTCCTTAAATTCAGCCCCTGAACAACATTGAAGGAAATTTTCACCATTGGTTCGTAGGGCCCGGCCTACCGTACCAGAATTCAGTGGCACGAGAGCCTAGCCCAAAAGGTCGGCCCACGTTGGACCAAAAGTCAAATTCCAACTTGCGATGTCTAAGCAACGGTCGTTGTTCCAGGAATCAAGTCCGTTCTCCTAACCATACAGTCTGCATACAAAGCTTACAGAAATGAAGCCTGTTAGGAGATTGGACTGGAAATTAGGAACTGGATCCATTCTGTAACTCATTTTTTTTTAAACTCATTTTTACATTTTACTTAATTCAAATTAGGAACTTGATGTAATGCATGTTGTAGGTATGTATGTACGTATGTATGTATGTATGAATGTTTCTGTTTAGGCACTGAGGCAGTCTGATGACCGTGAAGCAGATGAGATCGCCACTCTCATGTGCCATGATGTTCAAACTTCAAAGAAGTTTTATAAGGCAGACCCACCACTCAGGGACACCATCAAAGTGCGCAATTTCATGCTAAGAGCAATTAAATCAGGGGCCAAAGAAAGAAGGATGGAGGAGAGGAGTGAGGAGGAGGAGGAGGAGCAGGAGGAGGAGGAGGAGGGCAGAGAGCAGGGGGAAGACTGCCCTAAGAAAAAAAGGCGCGCGTCATCCATGTAAGTCTGACTTCCTATTTCATACACATACATTCATGGCTCCAACACATCACTGTGACATGTGTTTTTGACTTTGTAATTCCCAAAGAGCAAGTCAAAGAGGAGAAGGATGGCGCTGTCGCTGTTGCCAGGGCGCACACAGGGAGAGGAAAACCAACACCCGGGGCAAGCGCGGAAGCCGACCAAGGCTCAGAGCTCTCTCTTCCGTGTAAGTCTGAGTTCTCATTTCATACACATACATTCAAAGCTCCAAGAGATCACTGTGATATGTGTTTCTGACTTTGTAATTCCCAAAGGATAAGCTGAGGAAGACCACGGCGCTACCGTCACCAGGGCCTTCTGGCCTAGGGTCTCAAGCAGGGCCATCAGGGGTGCCGAAGAGACGACTGAAAGCAAGTGTAGGTAGTTGTTTCCTATACATATGCTCCCGGTTCCAAGAATTATCATAGATACAGATAGATAGATAGATAGATAGATAGATATTTTGACACGTGTCTCTCTTTGTATTTCTCAAAGCGCATCATGCGACACAGAGCCAGTGTGGCTGTGTCACCTCTGACACCCAGGACTATCAAGAGGTGGAGAGAGGGTAAGGAAATGGACCTATTCTGTAGAATTGGATGCAGATGTCAATATTTAAGGTAATATACTGCATATCTACAATGTAATGTTAAACGTGATCATATTATGTCATGAGCCTGCTCGATGTTTTCTCCAGTCCGGATTTTTTTTTCCCCTCTACTCTCTTCCTCCAGCCACGCCCACGGACACTCTCTCTACCTGCCATCGCACCTGCGGCTGGTTACCCCGCTGATTACCTCTCCCTATTTTAGTTCCTGGTTTTCGGGGATTCAGTGTCAGACTGTCAGCGAACCTCAGACTCTCTAGGCAAGCATTATTGACTGCTGGCTTTTTTCTCCCGTGTCTCCTGCTCAGTTTCCCAGCCTCTGTTTGTTTCAAGTCCATGTTTCTCCCTTGTTTGTTACCTGCCTGTCCGTCCTTGTGCCCCGCTACCTGCCTGTCTGCTTCCCCGCTCTGCCCTCTCCCTTCTCCCGCTACCTGTCGTTAGTTTCCCGGACCTGGCTTCCCGTTGACGAACCCGGACCGACGCGACTCTGCTCTGCTCTCCTGCCCCGGCTCTCCGACCTGCCGTTGCCCACGACTCTGTTCTGCACTCCCGTCCCGGCTCTCGGACCTGCCGCCTGCCCACAACCCTGCTCTGCTCTTCTGCCCCGGCTTCCCGACCCGCCGTTTGACCACGACTCTGCTCTGCTCTCTTGCCCCGGCTCTCCGACCTACCGTTTGCCCATGACTCTGCTCAGCTCTCCAGCCCCGGCTGCCCGACTCGACGCACGAAGAGCATCCACACACTCCTCTTGCCCCCTTTCCATAAATAAACTGTGATGACGTGACGCTCTTGGGTCCGACTCGCTCTGTTCTTCTGACATATTATCCTTTTGTCAAAATAGGTAAATGGAGGAAATCGCCCTAAAAAGAGGTAAGACAAATCACAGAACAAACATACAGTGAGCCAAAACTTCTTTTTTTAGTCATTTACATATACGTTGCACATATGCTTATTGTGGTTCTTATTCTCCCAAAACAGTCTCCAAAGGAAGAAGGGCATTGTTCATGTCGAGCAGCCCGCAGAGTCCCCGAAGCCGCCAAGGATCACTCCCCAGACCCCGAAGTCATCGCCAAAGCTGCCAAGGATCCCTCCCCAGACCCCGAAGTCATCGCCTCCCTGTTGGTTATCTCTTCAGAGTCCTCATCTCCAGCTGGTTCTGTCCAGGTCTGCTCCTCTGCGAGCGACACCCCTGACCATCCTTCCTCTCCCCCCCCACCAAGAATCTGGTGTCACGAACCCCGGACAGCCTCAAGACCCAGAATCCCCCAGCCCTGTCCTGACCCCTGGAGTATCCCCCCCAAGGCACGAAGAGACCTTTTAATAAAACAAGTTTGTTTTTGTATTTTGTGTTGTTAATAGTGTTAATTGTTAATATTGTTGCATGCCCGATGGGCATAATCATCCCCCAACCTTAACCTCCTGAGCGAGGTTAAGACAGCCAGCACATTCAAATGGCCAAACCGAGAAAAGTCTTTGCTGCTGGTCCAGCCATTCCATAGCCACATTCATGGCATGGCTAGCTGTCCCTAATGCCCAAGACAAGAGGGACAAGAGTCAAGCTGCAATCTCAACTGAGCTTGTAGCCAATAGGCTGTCTGTGGCAATAAGGCACAAAGGGTTCTTTTTTTTAACACAAGTGTTGTTTTATTATTTTTATGTTTTTATTATTTTTATGTTGTTGATAGTGTGTTAGTAGTGTTCTGTTCTGTGTTCTATTTTTAATGTTTAAACTTAGGGTTAGAGTTTTGTAGAAGTGTTAATAGTTTTGTAGAAGTAGTTAGGATTAGGATTAGGAAAAAAATGTTTAAACTTTGGTCAGTGTCAGTATCTATCATAACTGAAGCTCTCGTGCCACTGGATTTTGGTGCGGTAGGCCGGGTGTAATAGTATAATGCTATTATAATTATAATGTTACAATTCACACTGATTTAAGCTTAGATGAAAACATCTATCACATCAAAAATTTATTTTCTCTGCTGTAATGGGCTTTTTAAAAAAAATATCTCTTTCACTGTCAAATCATAGCCTAGGAGGTGGTGAAAGGCTTTATAAGATGGCCTGTGAGCACTTAGGCCTCAAAATCCCCCCAAAACATAAAGTGTTTTTTTTCTTCAGTTTCAGGGGTGGTATGGGATGCTGAAAACATCTATCAATCAAAAATGAATTTTCTCACTCCTAAATGCGTAAAAGAAATATTAAAAATGTAGGTTAAGAAAATGGACTTGATTCCTGGAACAACTACCACTGCTTAGACATCCAAAGTTAGAATTTGACCTTTGGTCCAACGTGGGCTGACCTTTTTGTTCTAGGCTCTCGTGCCACTGGATTCGGGTATGGTAGGCCGGGCCCTATGAACCAATGGTAAAAGTTTCCTTTAATGTTGTTCAGGGGCTGAATTTAAGGGTGTCAGCTACCACAAACTCCCAACTGGCAAAAAATGTTGGTTAGGAGAATAGACTGGATTTCTGTCCCAACCTCCATTGCTTAGACATTGCCTGTTGGAATTTGACCTTTGGTCGAACGTGGGCTGACCTTTTGGGCTAGGCTCTCGTGCCACTGGATTCTGGTACGGTAGGCCGGGCCCTACGAACCTTTGGTGAAACTTTCCTCCAATGTCTTTCGGGGGCCGAATTTATGGGCCGTGACCTGCCTATATAATAAATAAATTTTATTATTTTATTTTTTTCAAATAAATTTGGAAAATGTAGGTTAGGGCGTTGGTAGCGTAGTGGTTAAGGAACCTGGCCAGCGTGCAAGTTACCTGAAAAGTTGTGGGTTCGAATCCCAGCTGCCACCGTTGTGCCCTTGAGCAAGGTGCTTAACCCTAAGTTGCTCTAGGGGAGACCCTGAACAATTGATAGTTGACAAGTTGTGAGTCGCTTTGGATAAAAGCATCTGCTAAATGTAACTGTAGGTTTAGGAGATTGGACTGGAAATTAGGAATTGGATCCATTCTGTAGACTGTGTAGGTGGAACATTCCACATACAATGTCTACACAATGGATCCAGTTCGTAATTTCTAGTCCAATCTCCTAACCACACATTCTGCATACAAAGTCTACAGAATGGATCCAGTTAGGAGATTGGACTTCAAATTAGGAACTGGATCCATTCTGTAGACTTCGTATGTGGAATGTTACACTAATTGTGAATTCATTTTTACTCATCTGAGGTAGGTTAATACTTATTATTGCTCCAGGGACTGTAACTGAAACCCTGTGAATAACTGCTCTGGATAAGAGTGTCAGCTAAGTGTAACATAATGGAATGAATGTTGGTGTTAGTCACTTCTATGGTCATTTGTGTCAAATCCCAACCAACATCCCTTTTTGAAAATATTTCAGTGCCGTCGATTCATGGAAGGCAAGGGGGCTGAAGCCCACCACCGTAAAGAAGAAACTAACTGATGTATCAGTTTTTTTCAAGTGGGTGGGCTCAGCATGGCCTCAAGGCGTCAGACTATCTTCAAAGATGCTGTCTGGCATCAAAGATTCCATTAGCATCCAGTTGAAAAACATAGCAGCAGACGTGGTCAGCCATGTGCAGGCGGTGAGGAGACATAAATCTGGTAAGTATATTAATGAGCTAGACCCAGTCTATAGACTATGGACATTGATGCATTTGATACAATAAATTTATTGCATGTATTGTATGCATTCAAGACACAGTCCTCAACGTCACCGTTCACAGGTCTTTCATTGTTAAGGCCAACAGGATGCTGCCAAAGTATTTCCGTAAGTCTAGAGATATATTTACAAATCCAACATTTTAAAATCAATAAATAAAAAATAATTACTAACAATTTTTACACTTAATTTTAATCTTCTGTAATCTTTAATCTGCGATTTCTTAGAGGACGTAATGGCAGAAGAGACCCAAGATGTTCTCCAGCGTTTTTACGGTCTGCTGACCGGACTAATTGTTGCAGAGACCGGCCACAGGATAACCATCCTGAAAAACATGCTGTCCGCTGAGGTGGAGACGGCACGAAAATCTGGGAGTTGCTACGTCATATATGTGTATTTTCATCTCCATACATGTCCTTTGTAAAGCTCTTTTATTTGGACATATATCTTGTTTTCTAATAAATCATTGTTTCCTCTTACAGGTTAAGCAGCATAAAACAAGGAGGCCTGGGTATACGGGATCATGGTGGCCTCCATAAAGCTGAAGGATGAAATTCTGCTGGAGAAGTCAAAATATTTCTACTCGTCCAGCAGTGGGGGGAGAGCTGCCCACGTCCTTGCGGATTTTAAGCGAGGTTGGCTGGATATGGGGATGCCTGCGCCACCGCCTACCTTTAACTCCCTCCGCAGCTGCATGGCCACCTACGTGAGTACATGTATCAGGCATTCCATATTTCTTTCAAAAACTACTTTTGTCTGTGATTTTGTGGCTCCATGGCAGGCAGGCTTTGAACCTTTGCAGGCCTTTGCATGAGTTTGTATTGGTAGGTCATTACCCATGCTGTAGATTTTATATGCTGGATCCATTTTGTAGGCTTTTTATGCAGACTGTATGGTTAGGAGAATGGACTGGACATTAGTAACTGGATCCATTGTGTAGACTTTGTATGTGGAATGTTCCACCTACACAGTCTACAGAATGGATCCAGTTCCTAATTTCCAGTATAGGGTCCGCATACAAAGTCATGGGTGAGTTCTTCTTTCAAGTATAATCTGCCAAACTCGTTAGTGCCCAGTCCCTAACTGCACCTTTAACATACAGTTACATACTTACTCAGCGATCCTGTCGTGGTCCGTAAGGAAACGCAGGTCCTTCCTTGGGACCTCCCCCCGCGCTGACGCGAGCAGGAACTCGCGGACAGCCGGCACTCTCTGTTGTGTGTTAGAGGCCTCCTTTCTTGTGGCCCCCTTTGTGGAGACCCTCTTATAAAATCAGGCCAGGAGGTCCTCTACAAAAATGCAGCAGTAAGTTTAGTAAGGAAACTAATCCTTGGAGAGCTGTGAAAAACTGAAATTTGAAAATATACTAACCAAAACCTGGCAAATCCTCCTCCTCAACAACCTCTTCTGGCTGCCTCTTCTTGCCGTGCTTTTTCCACGGCGACGCTGCCTTGTTTTTCTGCACCCTCTGATGAATGATCAGGTTCCTCAGCATGCGGATTGTATCATCACTTACTCGGCAGCCAGGGCATGCAGGGCCCTGCTGTTTAACCCTAGGGGCATCAGAGGAGGTGCCAGAGGAGGGGACAGCAACTGGGTCAGAGGGGCCGGCAGGCGCATCAGAGGAAGGACCAGCAGCTGGGTCAGAGGGACTAGCAGGCGCATCAGAGGAAGGACCAGCAGCTGGGTCAGAGGGGTCGGCAGGCGCATCTGAGGAGGGCCCAGCAGACGCATCTGAGGAGGGCCCAGCAGCTGGGTCAGAGGGGCTGGCAGGCGCATCAGAGGAGGGCCCAGCAGCTGGGTCAGAGGGGCCAGCAGCGGGATCAGCGGAGGGGCCAGCAGCTGAGTCAGAGGAAGGGCTAGCAGCCGGGTCAGAGGAGGGGCCAGCAGGGGGATCCAGAATGTCCAGGGCAGAGATCATAGGGATGACGGGGTTTGTTGCCCGCAGGGCCCTCAGGTCCTTTAAGACCCGCTGCTTGCGGGCCAACTGAATTAGGTCACTCTTCTCTCTTCTTTATAGAACTGCTGTCTCATAGTGTCACATTTTTTTGTGTGCAGGTATCTGTCTATAAATCTCACCGTCAGATCTTGATGGGCACTCTGAAAGTGCTTGCTACAAAGCCCTCAAGGGCGATGCACCAATATATATTAAAGACTTACTTGTCACAGCCTGCTCCAGTGTCTCCGCTTCCTAGTCCTGCTGCTCCGCCCCCTGACTGATTAGGCCACACCTGCACCCACTCTCCTTGTCAGCCACCACTCTGAAAAGCCATGAATGCTCACTCATTCTCTGCCAGATTCTCTTCGTGGTCAGAGCTGCTTTCTGTGCTACTCAGTTGTTTGGATTTTTTCACTGGATTGCCTTGGTGTTGACCCGGCCTGCTTGGACTGTCCTCTTGCCTGCTGTTTTTGTGCCTCTACTTCTGTTTTTTTTCTCACCTGTTGCTGAACCTAGCCTACCTTTCCCCATGTGAGTTTGCCTAGCCCCTGGATTTGTTGATGAGACTGTTCCTGCTCCTTTGTGTATGATTTTGCATATTTTTGAGTCTGGATTCCGCCTGAGTCCTGCCGGTACCTCTGCTGAAAGCCTTTTTGTTCTTGTCTCTAGTTTTGTGTTTTTGCTAGAGTGCCCACTTGCCACGTAAACTGTATTTTGTTTCACTTGCTAAGTAAAAGTAAACTGTTGAGTCTACATCTGTGTCTGAAGTCTGCTTTTGGGTTCACCATCGGCACTTGGCCTACGGGCCCTGACATTACTTGTCCCTTACCACCCTCCTAGAACCCTAAGATCCCAAAATGCTGGTCTCCTTGTAATCCCAAGAATATCAAAATCTACGATAGGAGGAAGAGCCTTCTGTTACCGTGCACCCCTCCTGTGGAATAATCTCCCCCCCCCAAATTCGACAAGCGGACACTCTCAATACCTTTAAGTCTAGACTTAAAACCTTCCTCTTTACTGTTTCTCATAGTTAGGGATGGTGCATGGCAAATCATCATTTCTCATGGGTCTTTTGGAAGGGACTGCCTCTGCTGTTGCCCCCAGTTGCGAGGCATGGCAGCCACTGACCATCCCTGCAGTGCTGCTGGGTTACCATGCATCATACCTTAGTTATGCTGCTATAGTCTAGTGCCGCCACACAACCTTCATGTGTCATGCCGTACAACTCTCTCTCTCTCTCTCTTTTTCAGCTCTCTCTCAATATTTATATATATATATATATTTATACACATATAAGTATGCCCAAATTACACATTTGCTTTCTGATGTGTGAGCCTGGCCTAATTCACTATTTTCCTCTGTCCACAATTATCTTTCCTGAGTGTCATCCCTGCCTCATTCCGGCGGACTCCTCTCACCCTCCCCTCCTGAGTGGACAACAACCAACACTACGGGAGGTCCATGTCAGGACCGACTCCCCATCACAGAGGACCTTCCTGGACGCCGATGCTGGGCCCGACTCCCCTTCCTGAGGCTTCGTGATTGACCCCCCCTCACAATTGCGCTGTCAAATGGACCCTTACTGTTACCCCCATGACCCATCTCACTCCTTTGAGTTTGTCACTATGCCTGGCCACTGCTACATTGTCCAGTCATAATTCCTGATAACCACCTATAGCCTGACTACCATGTAATGTAAAAGTGGGATAATACTCTATTATGAACCTTAGCTAAAACCATAGGTAACTTATAGTCTGTCATGGTTACTACTGATTGTAATTTTTCTCCATGACTCCTGGCAGTTGGGTTAGCCCCTTGAGTCGTGGATCTGCCCAAGGTTTCTTCCTAGATTAACTGAACATAAGGGAGTTTTTCCTTGCCCCTGTTGCTCTTGGGTGCTCCTTCTGTGAAGCGCCACGAGACAATACTATTGTAAAAGGCGCTGTATAAATAAAACTGAATTGAATTGAATTGAATTGTCCAGCCGGACAGACCACTTTTTGCAGACCAGGCACTGCAAGTTCCCTGTTACTCCACTAAAGTAAATAAAATAACTTTAATAACTACACTTTATATCTAAATAAACATTAAAGACTAGTAAGTCAGACCTTGGGTTGATGCAGTGTGAAAAAATACTCACCGGCCTGTTGCCGACTGCATTAGCAGCCCAAGCTCTTCTTTGTTGGCTACCCGATGGGCCTTCACCAAATGCTGCCTCAGGAAATTGTAGCGGTTTCCACACAATTCGCACTCCATTCTTGAATCTAAAATAACAAGTGCGTTGTACATGATGGGATAGATGTTTTCATCTAAGTTTAAATCAATGTGAATAGCAACATTATAATTACAATAACATAATACTACAATAACATTTTAATTGACAGTGTTAGCACCTTTGTTATAATAATTAAAATAAATATAACATGGCATCTAATCAGAAGTGCAAAGAGCAGCAAGTGCAGTATATACAGTATATGCAATATGTACAGTTAAATTATACTCAGATTATATTCAGATAAGAGTAGTAATAATAAATCAGGCAGAATAATAATTAGGCAGAAGAGCAATATACATGTAAGGTGAAGAGATAATGAGGGTAATATACAGATGTGCTATACAGATTCAATATAAAGGGCAATATACAGATGTGCTATAGAGATAGTTATGTACAGATGTATTAAGTGTTAAGTATATACAGATGTACAGAAATATATACAGATGTGCAATGTACATTATCTGTGCCTTAATGTTGTTATTATCTTACATATATTATATCCTTATCTCTTCGTCGGTAAGTTGACATTGTCTTGGTTTTGTTTTGTTTGTAAGCAGGCTACTCTATCTGATTGAATGAAAACGAGATGCCGGTATTCTTTTTAAAAAGCTGTGGATGCAAATACATTCGGCAAATAAATCATGGGATTTAATACAACTACCTGCGCAATTCTTGTGCGTTCCTGTTGCACACGATGTATGCGGCTACCTAAGCTCTCTGGAGAGCTCACCGTAGCTGGCCGTATTCTGAGTCAAATGATAGGCTCATCCATGACCGCGCAGTACGTTGTTCAAACGAGGCATGGAAGTTTTGGACATAAGAAAACTATTGTGTTCAGATGTCCACTATTATCGGCCTCTGCTCTGCGCGCTTGCTCGCACGTGAGGTAACTTAATGACGTTAAGTTTGCAGCATACATGTATCGATGCCATATTGATTTTCATGTCATTCGCCCTTGCTGGCTGTAAGATTTGACAGCGCAAAAAATGAAACATAAACAAATAACTACTATTGTTGCGGTTGCAATGACTAGCATTCATCTGTAGAAAGATATATTAGGCTACTCTTTAGCTTCTGGCCCATAACAAACAACATTACTTCGCTGCAGTCGTGGATACTGTAATGTGTAGTGGTGGCACACAAGTATAATTCAAACGAGGCATGTAAATTTTGGACATAAGAAAACTATTACTAGATACTAACTACTACTAGTTGTCAAATATATATATTATCAGCCTCTAGCAGGGGTACTCGCTAGCTACGTCGTGAAGTAACCTGATTATGTTACGTTTGCACGCATGTATCGCTGCCATCTTGATTTTCGTGCGTGTCGCCCTCTCCGACTGTAAGATTTGACAGAACGAATAACACGAAATTACTCTGTTCGCTGGTTTTATTGTGCTCGCATTGACGGACATTCAGGGGTAGAAAGTGCATTACTCATCAACTTTGGTCCATCAAAGGTAAACTTTAGGCTACTTTGCTACCACAGTCGTGGGTTCTGTAATCTGTTGTTGGACCACAGACGTGTAATTTAAACGAAGCGTGTACATTGTAGAAGTGGTTGTTGTGGTGAGAAGTAATTTTTAAGACAGTTGTGGAGAGAAGTAATTTGTAAGACTGTTGTGGTGAGAAGTGTAAACTTATCAGTATCTGGCAGGGGTGAAATGTACTCTGTTGGCTTATGATTGCTGGCTAACAAGCAAACATTGCTGGCTAACTTATTGTTACACGGTGTTTGGAACACTCATGTATCAACATTCAAACGGTACGCCTAACGGGACGCTTAGTGGTTGTCAAACCAGTATGTCAATGCATTCTAAATGGTTAAAAATATAAATAACATTGATCTAGTTCCAACACAGTCAGGAGAAGACAAGAGTGCAGCCTTACCTTATGATCGCCTCTCTCCAACTCTTTAAACTCACACGTGGACAAGCTAACACTAGATGCATCTGGAAGTGCACCAATAGGGAAATAGTGAACATAATAATGGTTCCTACCCCCATACATTAATGACGGGCTATATACTATAATATATTTAATGTATAATTATGATATCTACTGTAATAAGACTGTTATAATGACTTAAAATGTTCTAACAGTGTTTTTAATGGATAAATCTATTACAGTAATATTGAAATTATCATTGTTTCGCATTTACCTTAGCTAAGGACAGTTAACAGGCATGCCAACAATGTATATTACATGTTTAAGAATTGTAACACAGCTAATTACGATAGTAACTATACTATAACTATACTATTAAATACGTCACAATATTATAATGATGAGTGTCTTCAATAGTAACAGTGTTAGAATTGTTTAAAAAACAATAACAAAGAATTAGCAAGTTCATTCATACAGTGTGACACTATCAACACTATAAACAACACTGAAAAAAGTTTAAACATAACAACAGAACAGAACAGAACACAACAAACACACTATCAACAACAACAACAACATCAACAATGTCAATTAGACAAACACACGTGGGTTAAATGTGCCTTGGGGGGGACATTTCAGGGCTCAGGTCAGGGTTGGGGGGTTGTCGGTCTTGAGGAAGAAATTGACTGGGGCTGGTGACATCAGATTGGTGGCTGGGAGCAGAAGAGGGATGATCAGGGGTTTCATGTTCAGAGGAGCTGATTTGGACTTGGACATGGAGTTTGGACATAATAAAAACATCACATGGTCTTAATCAAGTCCAAGACTTGTTTTACTTTTGGAAATTTGTGAATATTCATAATTCATCATTCTTTCTTGCCAAAGAATGAGGAAGGGTGGCCATAAATGTCCCTGTCTCGTTTCACAAAGGCAGAGAACGAGGACACGCAGTTTCAAGGAAACCCTGTATCTGAGAGGCATGAAGTGTCCATAGTGATGATGTGGTCTGCCCCGGCCACAAACAGCATATTGGCTACCAACTTAGCTGAGATTGGAGCTCGACTCTTGTCTTTCTTGTCCTGTCCATAGTGATGATGTGGTCCGCCCCGGCCACAGACAGAATATTGGCTACCAGCTTGGTTGAGATTGGAGCTCGACTCTTGTCTTTCTTGTCTTGTCCATAGTAATGATGTGGTCCGCCCCGGCCACAGACAGCAAATTAGCTACAAGCTTAGCCGAGATTGGAGCTCGACCATGAATGTGGCTATGGAGTGGCTGGAGTGACTCTCCCCCTTAGATTAATTTAAAAAAGCGTAAAACATCTCCAATGGTTTTTGTCTCAGATTACAAAACAAGGACAATCACAATCTAGCCTATTCAAAGCTCTTAGCAATGTACACTGTCAATTACAGGCATGACGTGAAGTTTTGGACAGTTTTTTAACACTTGAGTTTTAAGCATAGCAAACACTCTACGGCTGGTGATGCAATAGTGTTTAGTGCAATGAATGAATACATCTTTTTCATATATATATAATAATATAATAATATAATATATAATATAATTTTGCCAAGATGTCTTAGAAAGGATGAATAAATACATCCATTATATTTTGACGAATAGGACATGATGGAACTGATTTTCATTAATAATGTCTGGTATCAGTGCTCCCCCATCTAGAATGTGTGCATTATCCCTGTGTGTAACAAATATCTTTGTCAGTCATACACTCAATATGCCCTCACTCCTCACATTCATTGTTTCAGAAATCTCTACATGTCTTCAAAGATATCGTTCAACTGCAGGTCTCGCATAATATGTAATTTACATTTACATTGCCCTTAAAGGTCTTCTTGATCTCTAAGCCTTAGGACTTTGTTTCCTGTTTTGAAGGGGGAGGGTGTGACGCCCCACCTGACCCTTTATAATATGTCTGCTTTGCAATCACAGAGAGAGAGCAGCAAGTACGAGGCTTTGTTCCTCTTTCTTCTTGAGTTGCTTGCCTCTTGTGGGTCTCAATACTCAGTGGCTGCTTTGCATACCTTGTGTTCCTTGCGTTTTATTGTTGGGCCGCTTGTTTTGTTCAATGAATGTGAGCGCTTTTGAAACTACTCTGTGCCTCCTCCATGTTATTCTCCTTGAGAGTGTTTGTAGGACCTGAAAAACATTAAAGGAAAGTTTCACCGTAGGTTCGTACAGCCCGGCCTACCGTACCAAAATCCAGTGACATGAGAGCCTAGCTCAAAAGGTTGGCCCACGTTGGACCAAAGGTCAAATTCCAACAGGCAATTTCTAAGCGATGGCGGTTGGGACAGAAATCAAGTCTATTCTCCTAACCAACATTTTTTGTCAGTTGGGAGTTTGTGGTAGCTGACACCCTTAAATTCAGCCCCTGAACAACATTAAAGGAAACCTTCACCATAGGTTCGTTGGGCCCGGCCTACCGTACCAGAATCCAGTGGCATGAGAGCCTAGCCTAAAAGGTCAGCCCACGTTGGACAAAAGGTCAAATTCCAACTTGCAATGTCTAAGCAATGGCAGTTGGGCCAGAAATCAAGTCTGTTCTCCTAACCTGCATTTTCAAAATTTATTTCACCCACTTAGGAGTGAGTAAATTCATTTTTAATGTGATAGATGTTTTCAGCATCCCATGCAACCCCTGAAACTAAAGAAAAAAACACTATTTTTGGGGGGGATTTTTAGGCCTAAGTGCTCACAGGCCATCATATGAAGCCGTTCACCACCTCCTAGGCTATGATTTGACAGTGAAAGAGATATTTTTTTTAAAAAACCCATCACAGCGCCGACAGTGTTTGTGCCACGCGTCAGCGTGAGTTTCTGACCCCTCAGGTGACCGCAGACACCATTTGAGCTTTACAGCCAGTCAACTTGGTTAACTTTGCATGAGTCTGAATGGGCACGTCACGGCCCATAAATTTGGCCCCCGAAAGTCATTGGAGGAAAGTGTCACCATAGGTTTGTGGGGCCAGGCCCACCGTACCAGAATCCAGAGGCACGAGAGCCTAGCCCAAAAGGTCGGCCGGGATTGGACGAAAAGTCCAATTCCAACTTGCAATGTCTAAGCAATGACAGACGTTCCAGAACTCAAGTCTATTCTCCTAACCAAATTTTATTTTTTGATTTTTGGATTTTGAAATCCATTTTTGATGTCACAAATGTGTGGAGCATCCCATGCAACACCTACAATTGAGTTTAGGCAACATTCCGAAAAAAAACAGTCCAGAAATCCATAAGTCGAGTGGGGGGGCATGGCCTAGGGTCGGGAGGGCAGCCAATCAGAATTTATTTTACTTGATGTTGTGTAAAAGCAGTCTGGAAGTCCATAAATTGAGTCTGGGGGGCGTGGCCTAGGGTCGGGGGGAGGGGCAGCCAATCAGAATTAATTTTACTTGATGTTCCAAAAAAGTAGTCCAGAAGTCCATAAATTGAGTCTGGGGGGCGTGGCTTAGGGTGGGGGGGCAGCCAATCAGAATTCATTTTACCTTGGGGGTCCCTAAACCTGGCCTCAGTCCAGGGAAATAGTCCCAGTGCACAATAGTGGCCCCTTCAGGTGCGTGACCAGTGGGGGGGCCTTGACTATGCTAAGCTAGTCTCTTCCCCGAACTCAGTTCAAGGAAATTCCAGAGAGCGATGTCCCCGTCATGGTTGCAAAGTGGTGCCTACACTTTTCATGGGTTTTGTTCCAAATCCACAGTCCCCGCAGTTGCAGAGGTTCCCTAAATCCAGTCTTATCCCCCAACTGTATTGCTTAGAGTCTTGAAATGAGGCTCAAGATCGGACAAAAGCTTGCTAGCGATTGAAAAAAAACTGTGCTCAAAGCACAGATTTGCAACTTTACAGTCAAACCCTTCATGTTTCAAATGCTTGACACATGTGGCTTTGTCTCCCCCCACTGGCAGTTACTTGCAACGACAGCTGTAATATCAGATATGGGATCTTGTTGTCTGTACTTTTCTGTGCAGTGAATTTCACCAAAGTTCATATTTGACATTACAAATGTAGTCAGAGCAATTGTTACATAATATTTATGTAAAAATGGAAAAGTCCGCTCAACCAGAATTCATGTTCCCAAATGTATTAGTTGAAACACCGTGACGTTTCGGGCTCTCACCCTTCCTCAGACGTGACAATAGTGAAAAGAGACACCCATATATACAATTCTCAGGTGGTCACATAACCACACCTGACAGAAGGTGTTAACCTTTTTTGATTGATAAATTCACAACACGTTGCACCAGTAGACATCACAAGTTCAATCATTGGTGTTGGATATTCAGGCCAGTCACATATCTGCAATACAAGTGTCCATGCAGTATATCCCAAATTCCAAAGACAACACATGCAACATCACAGACTGATGTGAAAATCTGAGAGTCCAGCAGCCATATAGCAATCAGAAAAACAGTCCAGACTAGTGATACAGTGGTTCTATTAGGTGGACACAGGGCTTCTTCCCGGCAGTCCCCAAGCGGAAAATATGAAGGAAAAAAGTAAATAAATAAAAAATGAATAAAAAAATGAAACATGAAAAAGCAGATCCCATAACATCCTGCATAGTGGTCACAGAAACGGCCTCAAGTCAAACTCTTCATTCATACCCCTGGGAGATAATGTTCCCAAGGTGTAGATCCAGTACGCTTCTCTTCTCAAGAGTAGGGCATTGACGTCTCCCCCCCGACTAGGAAGCTTGACCTGTTCGATTCCCGTATACCTCAAAAATACGGGAATCGAACATGCTCTGGCCGCTGGTCTAGTGCACTTACTGTAGAGGGACAATGCCTTTTACCTCTCTATTTCAACACAGCAGTGTCTGATTAATAATGAACTTTTATTGTAAAACGGAGGTGCAGCATGCCGTTTCTGTGGACTGTCCAAATAGCTCTTTGTGCTCCAAAGTGCTCCCTTCTATCTACTGTATATTCTGTTGTACATCAACGCCTCATTGTTTTCACAGGGTGAGTTAGGATGTGTCTATAGATTTGCTGCCCTCTACTGGCCTTTTTCAGCACGTACAACTGGAGTCAACAGGACTCAGGTGCAGGTGAAAATACAGTCCTGAGAAATCATGAATGTGCCTGAATAATGAATGAATGTTTACTCCTGTATTTGAATTGACTGACTGGGCTGTTAGATGAAATGCTCTAAAATTACATTCATAAAATTCAGTTTGTAAGGTTTACTGTAATGACAGATTATTGGGGAAAGTCTTTTCCTATCTGTGTGCTGCGCTGCTCTGAGAATATTTCAGATTTGGTAATCTTGCCTCTCCGGGAGCTGATATAATCCCCTCTATAACACTCCCGCACTAGACTGTGTTTTATAATGGGCGTGTGTGTGTGTGTGTGTCCACAGATTCTTGGCTCAATTTGATTTGTAGCCTATGTTTGGTTGAGGCCAAAACTCAAGTCATCAACTGTGTTTGTGTGTGTGTGTAGGATTTTGGTTGGAAGTCCAATGTGTAGGGAACTGTTTTGAACAAGGATGGGTATCACAAAAGGTTGGAGCAGAGCTTGAGCATCACTATCAAATAGAAAAGGGCCAAAATACACAGTATTTTAAACAAATGTGATGTGGACAGCATTTTTAAAAATGGTTAGAGAGCCTTTGTTTAAAGAATCTTAGTGTACCTACCACTGCATGTTTGCCATGAATATCAAATTCCCCTAGTTGTGAGCTCATGTAGTTTGCTTAAAGGCTGACTGCAAGTGTTTACCAACAGCTTCCAGTAAGTCCTCCAGATTACAAGAGAGATTTTAGTATTTCCTTGTCTCGGGACATCTCAACCGCCATTATCCCTAACTTAAATCCTCTAGATTACAGGAGAGATAGGCAGGCATTTGGTCCTGATTTGGCACTAGACACTACATCTGCCAGGTGACCACAGAGGTTGGCATATCAGTGTATATGTATGTATTTAGTTCACTGTGTTTTAATGTCTGGCAGCAACATCATTTCCCATGTGGGATAACAAATTCGACTTGACTTGACTTGAATTATTTTTAATGCATGCTACACAATGTTACGCAATGTTACACAATAAATATTTCTGTCTTAAAGATGTGCTCAGCAACCCTGGTTTTCTTTTTAACATTGTTGTTGCATCCAAAAATGCACCCAAAAGCTGTAGGGGGAGCTCCATAGAGGAAGAACGTGACAAGATCCCAATATTGTTGTAAACAAAAGACGAGCCGCTTTTCAAATTTTGCATGGATGTGTTTTATGAAAGGCAAAGCTAGGTGGGGCAGGAAAGTCACTAAAAGGGATCTAAAAAGCATTGCACAGGTCTGTCTGGCAGCATTTGATGTTGATTGCAAAGCTGAAGATCTGAAGGATGTATTTTTGAATATTTTGTTTCTGAGTGTAAGGTTGTCATAATCACTACCCTACCGAAACTTTCTCTGAAAGGTCTTGCTGTGCTGAAAGTGAATTTGTCTGTTTCAGCCCTGAAAATCAGTGTTTCAATGCCACTGGATGCCATTGAAACACATTACAAAACTATGCATAGTCCAGGGTAAGGAGGAAGTAGGGGCACAGAAGTTCTCAATGCATGTTACATCACATCGAGGGGACATGGGTTTTTAGAAAATGTATAGTTTATTCAGTTTAACCTGTTTCCCTTTAAAGTGCATGTTGGTTATGGTTATGGTAATAGGTTCTTGGCAGATGCTTTTAAGAACAAAAAAGTACTTGGCTAAAATGTACAATGTAAAATCAACATCAACAATAATGAATAAATAAACAGACAACATTTTTAGGTTCATTTACCAGCTTCGTAGTCAATTCGATGGTTAAATGGCTCATTACAGGTAGAATGAAGGCTCGCTCGGTCGCCACTAGAGTAGATTCCACGGTTACACTTGAAACACCTACCAGGAGAAAACTGAATAAATTATTTGATATGTGCTTTTTAGGCTTCACCATGACAGTTTGTTTGATTATCTCTTATCACATGGAAAAACTGCAAAATTATACTAAGATATACAATCTTCATTATGAAAGTGCAGTTTACCTTCCTTAAATTAACCCAATAGAAGTTGACATGATATTTAACCACCATGTATTTCAGCAAATGACTGTGGAATTCAATATCAGCTCCTCCTTCAGTGCACCGATTTGAGCACATTAAACTCAAAATTATTGAGGTAACAATCAAAGCCTTTGAGTTGGTATTAAACTATTTTTGTGAAAATGTCTTTAAATTGAAAAATTTAAATGCTAGTGGTATGTGAAGTTTCTACATAAACATTATGTTCATCAAATGTGTCGGGGTTTACTGTGTAGAATACTGGTTATGATCTCTGTATTGAAAACACGTTTTTTGTTGTTAAGCAAAGCTAATAGACTGTACCATGTGGGTAAAGTTGGTTAGACTGAATAGACTAGCTTTGTTTGAATGAAGGAACAAACGCAAGAGATCGGAAGAGAACCCCCTGAAATAAAGTTTTTTTAATGGTTCCTGTAAAATATCATAAATAGCCTCCGTTGCAACGCAGTTATATGGCGAAATGCTCCCCTTTGCCCACATTTTAAATTGGAACTACGTGTAATGTCAACGTTTGTACGAGACAAGAGAATGCCTAATTAAATTAAGACAGAAAAAACGTATTATACCACAACACGTAAATGCAAGTAGATCGTTACTTATCTGGTGTTGTAAATTCGGCAAGAATTGAATATAGGCAACATATGATATTTCAGACATCACTGACCGTTTTAGAAAACTATGACAAAGACTAAATTTTGGATCGTGACTTGTTGGATTCAGTTGAAACCCCGAGGACAACCGACAGGGTAGGTCCCGGACCCGTGTACCTCTCGTTCATTGAATTTCCAACTGTAAAAAGCAAATCGAAAATCTAAAAACGCTGCATTGAAATTATATAAATATATTGGCAGATGTGTGAAAATTCATTTTCGCTTAATATTGTCCTTATAAGAGAATTTCTTGTCGTTCCCTTACAATGGATTTTCATGTAGGAAAAACAACCAACGTCTAGCTTCTATTGCCACAAAATGGATAACCGAGCTGTATTTGCGATGTCAGCCATAAGCGCACACGCGCAGCCTTACGCCGGTAGCAACTAGTTGGCCTCTCGACTGTTTAAACTCCAGACATGCATAGTCAACGAATGTTAACGAAGATAGCATTCTAAGTAACTGCTTCAGCTTTAACATCATTGCATCCCACTGACAGTAGGATCGCAGTAGAATCGCAGCCTAGGCATAGGCGAAGGCCTTTTACTTTCAGGTCGAGCTATCCCCTCCCTCGCCACAATTGGCATCTTCCTCCTTGCAGTTGAGGTTCGTCATCCCAAGACCCCCAGGAATACACATACTCGGACTTCTATTTGCGCCCGGTGCCCAAGTAGTCTAATCGCATCCACTTATTCATCTAATCAAAGAGCAGCTGCATGCCTGGCATGCAATGTAAGCCCAGTGGAGGTCGTAATTTATTGTGGACAAAAACTTCTACGTCTGTATAAATTAGGCTATATCAGACAAAAACTTAATTGCATCTCAAATCAGACTCAATGGTCTAGGCTACTTCCGCGATTGATGCACTCAAAAAATGGAAAAATAACAACTGCAAAGAACAAAATATTATTTCAAGCCCTTTTCAATGAGATGTATTTCATGTGAGAAAAAAAAATGTTTTGATTTCTGATTTTAGCTTCAGAGTTGGAAATCCAATGAACGGAAAGTAGACTACAAGTGACCGATCGTCTCGGAGTGCTGTTAATTCGGAATAAACATTTGGACGTCATCGCGTCATCATGGCTTGTTCGGAGTGCCTGGCGGGGTGGAGACTTGGTTGAAAGCATTGCATTCTGGTTGTGTATCATGGACTTTGCCCAATGAAAAATTTACATTCAGTCAAAAAGCCCAGCATGCATTGCTTGGAAGCTACCTCAAACGAAGTCAGTTTTAACTTATTTACTGGGGATGTGATCATGATTTGCTAAAATAGTAAATCAGTGTTTACCAACAGCTTCCAGTAAGTCCTCCAGATTACAAGAGAGATTTTAGTATTTCCTTGTCTCGGGACATCTCAACCGCCATTATCCCTAACTTAAATCCTCTAGATTACAGGAGAGATAGGCAGGCATTTGGTCCTGATTTGGCACTAGACACTACATCTGCCAGGTGACCACAGAGGTTGGCATATCAGTGTATATGTATGTATTTAGTTCACTGTGTTTTAATGTCTGGCAGCAACATCATTTCCCATGTGGGATAACAAATTCGACTTGACTTGACTTGAATTATTTTTAATGCATGCTACACAATGTTACGCAATGTTACACAATAAATATTTCTGTCTTAAAGATGTGCTCAGCAACCCTGGTTTTCTTTTAACATTGTTGTTGCATCCAAAAATGCACCCAAAAGCTGTAGGGGGAGCTCCATAGAGGAAGAACGTGACAAGATCCCAATATTGTTGTAAACAAAAGACGAGCCGCTTTTCAAATTTTGCATGGATGTGTTTTATGAAAGGCAAAGCTAGGTGGGGCAGGAAAGTCACTAAAAGGGATCTAAAAAGCATTGCACAGGTCTGTCTGGCAGCATTTGATGTTGATTGCAAAGCTGAAGATCTGAAGGATGTATTTTTGAATATTTTGTTTCTGAGTGTAAGGTTGTCATAATCACTACCCTACCGAAACTTTCTCTGAAAGGTCTTGCTGTGCTGAAAGTGAATTTGTCTGTTTCAGCCCTGAAAATCAGTGTTTCAATGCCACTGGATGCCATTGAAACACATTACAAAACTATGCATAGTCCAGGGTAAGGAGGAAGTAGGGGCACAGAAGTTCTCAATGCATGTTACATCACATCGAGGGACATGGGTTTTTAGAAAATGTATAGTTTATTCAGTTTAACCTGTTTCCCTTTAAAGTGCATGTTGGTTATGGTTATGGTAATAGGTTCTTGGCAGATGCTTTTAAGAACAAAAAAGTACTTGGCTAAAATGTACAATGTAAAATCAACATCAACAATAATGAATAAATAAACAGACAACATTTTTAGGTTCATTTACCAGCTTCGTAGTCTATTCGATGGTTAAATGGCTCATTACAGGTAGAATGAAGGCTCGCTCGGTCGCCACTAGAGTAGATTCCACGGTTACACTTGAAACACCTACCAGGAGAAAACTGAATAAATTATTTGATATGTGCTTTTTAGGCTTCACCATGACAGTTTGTTTGATTATCTCTTATCACATGGAAAAACTGCAAAATTATACTAAGATATACAATCTTCATTATGAAAGTGCAGTTTACCTTCCTTAAATTAACCCAATAGAAGTTGACATGATATTTAACCACCATGTATTTCAGCAAATGACTGTGGAATTCAATATCAGCTCCTCCTTCAGTGCACCGATTTGAGCACATTAAACTCAAAATTATTGAGGTAACAATCAAAGCCTTTGAGTTGGTATTAAACTATTTTTGTGAAAATGTCTTTAAATTGAAAAATTTAAATGCTAGTGGTATGTGAAGTTTCTACATAAACATTATGTTCATCAAATGTGTCGGGGTTTACTGTGTAGAATACTGGTTATGATCTCTGTATTGAAAACACGTTTTTTGTTGTTAAGCAAAGCTAATAGACTGTACCATGTGGGTAAAGTTGGTTAGACTGAATAGACTAGCTTTGTTTGAATGAAGGAACAAACGCAAGATCTCGGGAAAGAACCCCCTGAAATAAAGTTTTTTTAATGGTTCCTGTAAAATATCATAAATAGCCTCCGTTGCAACGCAGTTATATGGCGAAATGCTCCCCTTTGCCCACATTTTAAATTGGAACTACGTGTAATGTCAACGTTTGTACGAGACAAGAGAATGCCTAATTAAATTAAGACAGAAAAAACGTATTATACCACAACACGTAAATGCAAGTAGATCGTTACTTATCTGGTGTTGTAAATTCGGCAAGAATTGAATATAGGCAACATATGATATTTCAGACATCACTGACCGTTTTAGAAAACTATGACAAAGACTAAATTTTGGATCGTGACTTGTTGGATTCAGTTGAAACCCCGAGGACAACCGACAGGGTAGGTCCCGGACCCGTGTACCTCTCGTTCATTGAATTTCCAACTGTAAAAAGCAAATCGAAAATCTAAAAACGCTGCATTGAAATTATATAAATATATTGGCAGATGTGTGAAAATTCATTTTCGCTTAATATTGTCCTTATAAGAGAATTTCTTGTCGTTCCCTTACAATGGATTTTCATGTAGGCAAAACAACCAACGTCTAGCTTCTATTGCCACAAAATGGATAACCGAGCTGTATTTGCGATGTCAGCCATAAGCGCACACGCGCAGCCTTACGCCGGTAGCAACTAGTTGGCCTCTCGACTGTTTAAACTCCAGACATGCATAGTCAACGAATGTTAACGAAGATAGCATTCTAAGTAACTGCTTCAGCTTTAACATCATTGCATCCCACTGACAGTAGGATCGCAGTAGAATCGCAGCCTAGGCATAGGCGAAGGCCTTTTACTTTCAGGTCGAGCTATCCCCTCCCTCGCCACAATTGGCATCTTCCTCCCTTGCAGTTGAGGTTCGTCATCCCAAGACCCCCAGGAATACACATACTCGGACTTCTATTTGCGCCCGGTGCCCAAGTAGTCTAATCGCATCCACTTATTCATCTAATCAAAGAGCAGCTGCATGCCTGGCATGCAATGTAAGCCCAGTGGAGGTCGTAATTTATTGTGGACAAAAACTTCTACGTCTGTATAAATTAGGCTATATCAGACAAAAACTTAATTGCATCTCAAATCAGACTCAATGGTCTAGGCTACTTCCGCGATTGATGCACTCAAAAAATGGAAAAATAACAACTGCAAAGAACAAAATATTATTTCAAGCCCTTTTCAATGAGATGTATTTCATGTGAGAAAAAAAAATGTTTTGATTTCTGATTTTAGCTTCAGAGTTGGAAATCCAATGAACGGAAAGTAGACTACAAGTGACCGATCGTCTCGGAGTGCTGTTAATTCGGAATAAACATTTGGACGTCATCGCGTCATCATGGCTTGTTCGGAGTGCCTGGCGGGGTGGAGACTTGGTTGAAAGCATTGCATTCTGGTTGTGTATCATGGACTTTTGCCCAATGAAAAATTTACATTCAGTCAAAAAGCCCAGCATGCATTGCTTGGAAGCTACCTCAAACGAAGTCAGTTTTAACTTATTTACTGGGGATGTGATCATGATTTGCTAAAATAGTAAATCAGTGTTTACCAACAGCTTCCAGTAAGTCCTCCAGATTACAAGAGAGATTTTAGTATTTCCTTGTCTCGGGACATCTCAACCGCCATTATCCCTAACTTAAATCCTCTAGATTACAGGAGAGATAGGCAGGCATTTGGTCCTGATTTGGCACTAGACACTACATCTGCCAGGTGACCACAGAGGTTGGCATATCAGTGTATATGTATGTATTTAGTTCACTGTGTTTTAATGTCTGGCAGCAACATCATTTCCCATGTGGGATAACAAATTCGACTTGACTTGACTTGAATTATTTTTAATGCATGCTACACAATGTTACGCAATGTTACACAATAAATATTTCTGTCTTAAAGATGTGCTCAGCAACCCTGGTTTTCTTTTTAACATTGTTGTTGCATCCAAAAATGCACCCAAAAGCTGTAGGGGGAGCTCCATAGAGGAAGAACGTGACAAGATCCCAATATTGTTGTAAACAAAAGACGAGCCGCTTTTCAAATTTTGCATGGATGTGTTTTATGAAAGGCAAAGCTAGGTGGGGCAGGAAAGTCACTAAAAGGGATCTAAAAAGCATTGCACAGGTCTGTCTGGCAGCATTTGATGTTGATTGCAAAGCTGAAGATCTGAAGGATGTATTTTTGAATATTTTGTTTCTGAGTGTAAGGTTGTCATAATCACTACCCTACCGAAACTTTCTCTGAAAGGTCTTGCTGTGCTGAAAGTGAATTTGTCTGTTTCAGCCCTGAAAATCAGTGTTTCAATGCCACTGGATGCCATTGAAACACATTACAAAACTATGCATAGTCCAGGGTAAGGAGGAAGTAGGGGCACAGAAGTTATCTCAATGCATGTTACATCACATCGAGGGGACATGGGTTTTTAAAAAATGTATAGTTTATTCAGTTTAACCTGTTTCCCTTTAAAGTGCATGTTGGTTATGGTTATGGTAATAGGTTCTTGGCAGATGCTTTTAAGAACAAAAAAAGTACTTGGCTAAAATGTACAATGTAAAATCAACATCAACAATAATGAATAAATACACAGACAACATTTTTAGGTTCATTTACCAGCTTCGTAGTCAATTCGATGGTTAAATGGCTCATTACAGGTAGAATGAAGGCTCGCTCGGTCGCCACTAGAGTAGATTCCACGGTTACACTTGAAACACCTACCAGGAGAAAACTGAATAAATTATTTGATATGTGCTTTTTAGGCTTCACCATGACAGTTTGTTTGATTATCTCTTATCACATGGAAAAACTGCACAATTATACTAAGATATACAATCTTCATTATGAAAGTGCAGTTTACCTTCCTTAAATTAACCCAATAGAAGTTGACATGATATTTAACCACCATGTATTTCAGCAAATGACTGTGGAATTCAATATCAGCTCCTCCTTCAGTGCACCGATTTGAGCACATTGAACTCAAAATTATTGAGGTAACAATCAAAGCCTTTGAGTTGGTATTAAACTTTTTAATTTTTGTGAAAATGTCTTTAAATTGAAAAATTTAAATGCTAGTGGTATGTGAAGTTTCTACATACACATTATGTTCATCAAATGTGTCGGGGTTTACTGTGTAGAATACTGGTTATGATCTCTGTATTGAAAACACGTTTTTTGTTGTTAAGCAAAGCTAATAGACTGTACCATGTGGGTAAAGTTGGTTAGACTGAATAGACTAGCTTTGTTTGAATGAAGGAACAAACGCAAGATCTCGGGAAAGAACCCCCTGAAATAAAGTTTTTTTAATGGTTCCTGTAAAATATCATAAATAGCCTCCGTTGCAACGCAGTTATATGGCGAAATGCTCCCCTTTGCCCACATTTTAAATTGGAACTACGTGTAATGTCAACGTTTGTACGAGACAAGAGAATGCCTAATTAAATTAAGACAGAAAAAACGTATTATACCACAACACGTAAATGCAAGTAGATCGTTACTTATCTGGTGTTGTAAATTCGGCAAGAATTGAATATAGGCAACATATGATATTTCAGACATCACTGACCGTTTTAGAAAACTATGACAAAGACTAAATTTTGGATCGTGACTTGTTGGATTCAGTTGAAACCCCGAGGACAACCGACAGGGTAGGTCCCGGACCCGTGTACCTCTCGTTCATTGAATTTCCAACTGTAAAAAGCAAATCGAAAATCTAAAAACGCTGCATTGAAATTATATAAATATATTGGCAGATGTGTGAAAATTCGTTTTCGCTTAATATTGTCCTTATAAGAGAATTTCTTGTCGTTCCCTTACAATGGATTTTCGTGTAGGCAAAACAACCAACGTCTAGCTTCTATTGCCACAAAATGGATAACCGAGCTGTATTTGCGATGTCAGCCATAAGCGCACACGCGCAGCCTTACGCCGGTAGCAACTAGTTGGCCTCTCGACTGTTTAAACTGCAGACATGCATAGTCAACGAATGTTAACGAAGATAGCATTCTAAGTAACTGCTTCAGCTTTAACATCATTGCATCCCACTGACAGTAGGATCGCAGTAGAATCGCCGCCTAGGCATAGGCGAAGGCCTTTTACTTTCAGGTCGAGCTATCCCCTCCCTCGCCACAATTGGCATCTTCCTCCCTTGCAGTTGAGGTTCGTCATCCCAAGACCCCCAGGAATACACATACTCGGACTTCTATTTGCGCCCGGTGCCCAAGTAGTCTAATCGCATACACTTATTCATCTAATCAAAGAGCAGCTGCATGCCTGAAATGCAATGTAAGCCCAGTGGAGGTCGTAATTTATTGTGGACAAAAACTTCTACGTCTGTATAAATTAGGCTATATCAGACAAAAACTTAATTGCATCTCAAATCAGACTCAATGGTCTAGGCTACTTCCGCGATTGATGCACTCAAAAAATGGAAAAATAACAACGGCAAAGAACAAAATATTACTTCAAGCCCTTTTCAATGAGATGTATTTCATGTGAGAAAAAAAATGTTTTGATTTCTGATTTTAGCTTCAGAGTTGGAAATCCAATGAACGGAAAGTAGACTACAAGTGACCGATCGTCTCGGAGTGCTGTTAATTCGGAATAAACATTTGGACGTCATCGCGTCATCATGGCTTGTTCGGAGTGCCTGGCGGGGTGGAGACTTGGTTGAAAGCATTGCATTCTGGTTGTGTATCACGGACTTTTGCCCAATGAAAAATTTACATTCAGTCAAAAAGCCCAGCATGCATTGCTTGGAAGTTACCTCAAACGAAGTCAGTTTTAACTTATTTACTGGGGATGTGATCATGATTTGCTAAAATAGTAAATCACCATTAACGATACGTTTAGCCATCTTCAGTGCAGCATAAGATCTGGTTTTTAGTGAACGTAGGTCTAATTTTCTTGTTTGTTTTCATAAAAGATTGCACCATTTCGTATTACTGAAACTGGACTCAGAAATGTAAATCCAACTGAATGTGGAGACACCCAAATGTTTGTAGATATTTATACCCAGTTAACAGGCACCCCGAGACGACAGGTCTTACCTGTCTCACAAATAATTGTCATCTTCAGGTGTTTAGCCTAAAAGTGTTGCGTAGCCTGTCTTTCTTTTTTTGTTTCTTTCTTTGTTTCTTTCCTACTATTTATCTCTTGGCAAATGCCGTTTCCGGATAAACAAAAGTGAAACCGAGCTGTCTGTTCACCGTTCTCAGTTAGCCTTCACTGTCTGGGTTAGACAAACCTGTTTTCATTTCCGTGTGGATTAAGGGTAGAGAAGGATCTCCGGTGCATTGCTACAGGCTGTACGAAAAAGGTAGGCTAAATTAACTTTTTTGTCTTTGATCTTTGTATTTTTCATAACTTCGACGAAGTTGTAGAGCAGGGACGTGCACAGGAATCTGAAAGGGCAGTTGCTCTGAACTGAAGAAAGGGCGCACCCCCCCCCCCCCCCAAAAAAACACACAAACAGCAACCATAACAAAAAACACAATCTAACAGGGAGAGATGGAATGCCTTTAGCTGCCTCCTTTCGCTGTCTCTCCCTCTCCTGAATCCGTCTCTTTTCCGTCGGCATTGTCTTTTTTTTTTACACAACACACCTGATCCAAGCGTTATGATTAGATGTCAGTTATGGCATTATGAACATCAACAACTTTGGCAGAGAATGTACGCAGAGGGACAAGTGGTGGAGACTGAGAGAATGTGACAGCCATCTTTCACATGCGGATAAAAGTAAACTAGAAATGCTTTTTGTTGTCACTACTAACATATCCATCAGCGACGTATAGGTTTGTTTGTTTTTCAGCTAAGCCAGTAGAACTCTCAGGAAAGGAGACCAACCTAGCTAGCTGTCAGATTTTTGCTAGTAGTTGCTTGTAGGCTCACTGAATGTGGCAAACTGGACATTTGGTTTCAGATAAGTTGATGTTGATCATTTATTTTATTGTAGGCTACATCTCATCTCAAGCTCACCTTCTACTGCAACGCAACGGCATCTTTAGAGCGGTCGTCTCTCGTCGCGAGTGCCGGCCGGTTTGTCGCCTGGTTAGGGCTCATTTACACCAAAGCGTGGCGTTGAGGGGGCGGGGGTCAGGCAGCGCGGTACAGGGAACGTGGACTGTCTAGTGTGAAAGGCAGAGTAGAACGCAACGCTCGAGACTCGCGCTGCCGCCCCGCCATGCTTTGGTGTAAATGAGCCCTTAGTTAGAAGCTAGCACACAGAAGCGCGATCGCTTTTCCTTTGAAGTTGCGTTCCCCCTGCCCCGTCCGCCCCTCCCTTTTGCCTTTCTCTGAATGATTGACGACTTCACTTTTGGGAACTATAAAGAAAATTCATGTTGAAATCTGAAAATCCTCATTATATTTATTTTCCTCAGAAGGGCAACATAAGCCAACGGGGGCAAAAGGGCAGTTGCTCAGACAACTAGGGCCATATAGCTGTGCACGTCTATGTTGTAGAGTAATTATTTGCTTTACTATAGGCGGAACTGGCATTCCACATTACCATTCTAAAAATGAAAGAGGATAACATGCTTGGTTAGGATTCTTTATAATATCTGCACTGTTTTAAGTTGAAAGTGCAATAGTGTAACACAGTGTGGAGAAATTAAATTATTAAGTGCATTCTCAAAGTTTACGCCAGGAGATATTCTTGGAAGAGCTTAGTCTTCAGGAGTTTCTTCACCTCCCAAGTGCTACCAGATCAACTGATACCCTCTCCACCTTCAAGAAACTCGTGAAGACTAAGCTCTTCCAAGAATATCTCCTGGCGTAAACTTTGAGAATGCACTTAATAATTTAATTTCTCTACACTTTGTTACACTATTGCACTTTCAACTTAAAACAGTGCAGATTCTATGTTAGCAATATGCACTCCTTGTTAGTTCATTGTGTTGTAGCTTGAATGTTATCCTCTTTTGTAAGTCGCTTTGGATAAAAGCGTCTGCTAAATGCCTAAATGTAAATGTAAATGTAAATATCAATTAGACCTTAACAGATAATACCATGCTTTACATTTTTGGTGCACTGGACTATATGAAAATTATGTAGGCTTTGCATGTAGTCTATGTTAGTGTAGCCCATCTGTTGTGTTTTGTACTGCAATATACTGTTTTTTCCACCTACCTATGTCATAATGCTCACTGGTAGGCTTGGTAGGAAGAAGGTAGAGAGAGTAAAAGCGGAGCGAGAGGCACACTCTATTACAACAGATTGCATAGCAAGTTGCATAGGTGACGTGAATGAGCATTAACTCAATGCTACAAATGTAACTTACGACAACACACGCCTATCTGTTGAACACCAACATTATGCAATGTTTCCCCAAAAATGAAATGGAATAAATGCAGCGATCCTACATGAATAATTTAAACTGTTTATTAGGAAAAAAATGTATCTCATCATCTCAGATCTCAGGGTTATCCCGAATTCGTACGTCCAGTCTACCATTCTGGCTGCAAGCAATAATCACTCAGTCTGCCCATTAAATAGCAAAGTAATATTGACAGGCTCTATGAAATATATATATACACGACAGGCTATTGAGTGCTACTGAATGCTGAATGCTAATATATGAGTCTTTCATAATTTTTATTTTTATCAAGGTCTGATGTTGGCAGTGATGAAATGATGACGGTATAAACTATAGAAACAATGGTTGATAACATAGCCTTTGTGACTAAAAACTATGAATTGACCATCTTGACATTTTTTCTACCAAGGGATAAATGATGGACGTCACAGTGGCTCAACACGTCATCTAAAAAAAACTTCAGTTTAACAAACACAGAGAGTGACTGTAGCTCTGCCTTCAACATGAGTGAGCATGCTGACTTTGCTGGTGCAGGCAGTCATGGAGATACTAGGTTGGTTTTGTGTGTGTGAGTGTGTGAGTGAGGTGGGGGGTGTGTCAAATCCTAATGTACAGATGATATACATGTAGGCCTATGTGAGTGAAGTGTATTGTTTTAATGTATTGTTTTGTTTAGTCTGACCATGCAGAAACAAAGGGCAACCTCATCTGCATCCAGCTGTGTATCCATGGAGAGTGATTGGTCAAAGGATGAGGACATCAACTTCAGAGGGCAAGATGCTCATCCTAATGCCAGGTATGAACTGATGGGCTCTACGTCTGGAGACAGGAGAAGTCTGCTGTGTCAATTTATCCAGTGATTTGATAAGACACAGGCCATGCATGGGCAAGAATATCGGATGATCAATAGTGCCTATCCTTTAAAGGCCTCCTGTTCATTTTTACCTTAACACAGTGGTTTCGAAAGTGAACTTCACAGTAAACTGAAGTGTAACAGGAAAATGGTAATATTCTTGAACTTGTAGCAAGCTTGTAGGCTTGCTAAAAAACTTGTAGGTATCCCACCAATTCCAAGTCAGGCAGTAGCGTTTGTATTAAATCATGTTTATTACATTGACAGCCAACATGGCTCTTGAAAAATTATCAAAACTGCTTATTCTTTGGCTTGCAAACAAATTCACAAGATATTAATATGTAGTTGAAAAATACAAGACAAGAAATACAATACACTGTTTTAAATCTGTCTTGTTTTTCAGTTTATTAATAATTAATAAATGAACTAATCCATATAATTCAAGTCAGACACGTGGATTAATCTGAGCAAAAATGTTTCAAATAGAGCTGTAAAACTCAATTCTCTTGCAGAAAGTCTAATATGAAAGTCACAATACAGGGAGCTGTAAATCAAAATCTACAACAGTGCATAATGACTTGAAACAACAAGAAAGGGGAAAAGGAAAAAGGGAGGTTGAATGTCTCACAAAATACATAATACAAGAAGTTTCTAGCACAATCTGAGGCAAACATAAAAGGGCTATACTACCTGTGTGTGTATCTAATGTATGTATTAATGTACAGTATGTATTAATTACTATTTTGATCCTGTGAGGGAAATTCGATCTCTACATTGATCATGGATTAGTGAGACGCACACTGTGACCACAGTGAGGTAAAGCACACGCCAACCCTGAGCAGAGGACTGCCTGCTGCAGCAGTGCCCAGGGAGCAATGAGGGGTTAGGTACCTTGGTCAATCTCATCTCTTAGGAGTGAATTATATGGATACATTCTCTCAATTTAGAAGTGAACATGTGACTTAACTAACATATTAACAGTGTTCATTTTAGCAAGTATGGTTAACCTTGTGTTTCCATTTTATTTAGTCTATTCCTCTGTATGCAACATATAGGAACCTAAACATGAGATGGTGGACACTTTGTCCATTAACATGATGTCATAACCAGGGTAGTAGTGGGAAAATAAGAGGTGGGTAAACTATTAATTTTGTAACCACTGCAAAAGGGGGCTGCAACACTCAACACAATGATGTGAGGTTATTGCTGTGGTATTAAATGTTACGTGCAAATAATGCAGTAGGATTGGCAATGTTAATAGTTGCATTTGGTGCATAAACTGGATTAAGAGGTAGATAATCTCTATCTCCAAAATATTGGTCCAAAACGACCACCTTAAGACCACTACAGCCATGGTCTTAACTTGTAACCAGGACTTTTATGTTCTAAAGTAAGTGCACTTTTTTATTTGTTTAAGTCAAACTCAGAAAGTGAGGCCAGAGTCTCCTGCCCTCAGCTGTGTGTCCTTGAAGAGTGATCAGTCCAAAGATCAGGATATCAACTTCAGAGGAGCTGATCTCAGGTTAGTATGACAGGCCTCTGTCTTATGTCTTGGTTTCCTTTGTGTACATATAGCCCATGTGGGTGGGCTACACACAGACTACAGCTTACACAGTTGAGAGAGTACTTGTTTAGTGCTTGAGAGTACTTGCTCAGTACTGTGTATTGTATATTACATTAGCATTCCTTAAATTGTGAATTTAATAATGTTCAATCTTGTTCTCTGTGTTGATCAAATTATTTTATTGATTAAAAATTGATTTGTGCTGTAATCAAGCAGACCAACTTTAAGCTCTGTGTTCTTGGACAGTGATCAGTTCAAGAGTTCCAGAAAGAGACAATGTCCTAACACAAGGTAGAGTTTCAACAAAATGTAAAAAGGCAAAAACTTGAGTTGCATAATAATTACATTACTATATATAAGCATTTATTATATGAAGTAATAATAATGATATATATATATATATATATATATATATATATATAATAAATGCATATATATAATTATATATATATATAGTTATATATAAGCATTTATTATATTAAGTAATAAGCCATAAAAACGCTGCTGGTTTAACTGATTTTACTGACAACAGCTGAGAGGCATTACTAGGCACAGCAGAGAGCACAATCTTCTTCTTACTCATAATGTACATGTGCATCTGTAAATTGCTTTTGTCTGTTTTCAGCCAGGTTCCGCAGAAGCGACTCTTTTTTAGACACGGAGATTGCCCTGACCCAAGGTCCACTGAAACCCAGACAAGTTGGATAAGCTGATATATTTCAATCAGTGACAGCTAGAATACGGATGTCATGGATATTTAAATCTTATCCAGCACTTACTGTCCTTTTTTCAGCATCCAGCAGGAAGAACAAACCGTTTATCTATCCCACAGCAGATCTTATGACAGTGAATCATCTTTATTCAAGGTGTGTCTCTGTGTGTGTGTGTGTGTGTGTGTTTTGTACTACTATAGAGTAAGAAATTATTTGTAAGAACAAATTTCATAATCAGACGAAAATGTGAAATGCTTGTAAACAACCAAACCTTTGTTTCTTGTTTATCACTAATGGAATTATTTTATTGGCAAACAGGAGCTTGAAGCCAAAGTCATTAATTTTGTGAAGAACGAACTGAAGAGAGTCAAGAGGTTTCTTAGTCATGATTACTCAGAAGTCCCCTGTAGTGATGAGGATGATGAGGAGGACCAGAGTGATGCCAGAGATGGAGCTTGGAAGATTGCAGTGCACATCCTGAGGAATATGGGACAGGTGATCCACGCTCAGCAGCTGGAGCAGTGTAAGTTACACATGTCACTCAACACAGACTTATTCCATTTATGCTTTGTAATTATAAATTGTAAATGATAAAAAACACATTAATACATTAGTCACAACAACAACTATTTATGAAATTACTGAAAACAGACTCTATAACAAAGTACTACTGCACTGTTGTTGCTTGACTTGTGCCACGTCACTGACTCAGTCGTATATCTTCTAATCAGATGGACAGCTTCTTAGATGTCAACATCAACTCAAACATAGGCTGTCAAAGAAGTTTGAGGGCGTATTTGAAGGCATCCCAGTGCAGGGCAAGCCTAGTTTTCTGGAGAAGATCTACACAGAGCTTTACATCACAGAGGGAGAGAGTGAAGAGGTCAATACTGAACATGAAGTCAGACAGATTGAGATGGCATCCAAGAGACATGTCACAAAGGGAGAAACACAGATCAAATGTACTGAGATCTTCAAGCGTCTACCTGGGCAAGAAAAACCCTTTAGAACAGTTCTGACAAAGGGAGTTGCTGGCATTGGAAAAACAGTTTCTGTCCAAAAGTTTATTCTGGACTGGGCTAAAGGAAAAAACAATCAAAATATTCACTTTTTATTTCCTCTTCTTTTTCGGGAGCTAAACCTGGTTAAAGACAAGAAATTTAATCTTAAGGATTTTATCCTTTACTTTTTCAAGGAAATAAAAGACTTTGTCTTCTCCAGTGAGGAGAAATACAACATTGCTTTTATCTTAGATGGTCTGGATGAAAGTAGACTTCCTCTGGATTTCCAGCATAATGAAATGATCTGCAATGTAACAGATGTTGCTTCAGTGGATGTCCTTCTTACAAACCTCATTAAGGGAAATGTACTTTCCTCTGCTCTTGTGTGGATCACCTCCCGACCAGCAGCAGCCAGTCAAATCCCTCCCGAGTGTGTGGACCAGGTGACAGAAGTTCGGGGTTTCAGTGACGTGCAGAAGGAGGAATATTTCAGGAAAAGAATTCTTGATGAGGAATTGGCAAGCAGAATCATTACACACCTGAAGTCATCCAGGAGCCTGTACATCATGTGCCATATTCCGGTTTTCTGTTGGATGGCAGCCACTGTTCTAGAGTGCATCCTAACTGAATCAGAAGGTGGAGAGATTCCAAAGTCTTTGACTGAAATGTACCTACACTTCCTCATAATACAAATCAAACACAGGAGTCGGAAGTATGACAGACATGATGCAGATACTCTCTGGAACCAGCGGACCATTGTATCCCTTGGGGAACTGGCTTTTCAGCAGCTGGAGAAGGGCAATCTGATCTTCTATGATGAGGACTTGAAGGAGTGTGGCATTGATGCAACTGAAGCGTCAGTGTACTCTGGAGTGTGCACCCAGATCTTCAGAGAGGAGACTGGGCTGTACCAGGGGAAGGTGTTCTGCTTTGTCCATTTGAGTGTTCAGGAGTTTTTGGCAGCTCTCTATATGTTTTTGTCGTTCAGGATGAGAGAGAGCAATATGTCTGACAAACATCAAATCGTTGAGCTTCATTCACTGTTTAGTGCTAAGACACTTTCTGACCTTCACCAGACTGCAGTGGATCTGGCATTAAGGAATGAGAATGGTCACCTGGACCTATTCCTACGGTTTCTCCTGGGCCTCTCACTAGAGTCCAATCAGAAACTCTTACAAGACCTGCTACCACAGACAGAAATCATCTCACTGAATACAAAGGATACAGTCAATTATATCAAACAGAAGATCAGAGAAGCCCCCAACCCAGAGAGATGCATCAACTTGTTCCACTGTTTGAATGAACTAAATGACCACTCTCTGGTGGAGGAGGTGCAGAGTTTCTTGAGGGCAGAAAATAAACTTAGAGTAGATCTCTCTCTTACCCAACTGTCAGCTCTGGCATTTGTGCTACTGATGTCAGACCAGGAACTAGAGAGGTTTACCCTGGAGGATTATGGGGGATATACTTCACCTGCCAGATCTGATGCAGGTCTGCTCAGGATGCTGCCAGTGGTCAAAGCATCAAGAAGTGTCCTGTGAGTATTGGGGGGAAATATAAAATTGCAGTTTTTTCTATCAGATATTGTGATTTGTGGTTTCAGTACAATTACGGAAAGTTGGCAATTGCTGAAAATTAAGTTCACGTATCCAAATATCACTTTAAATTGGGTCCCCTCTGATTGGTGAAAATGCCTAGAGAATGAAAAGTGGGTGGGTTACACTGTCTATCACAAGGATGTTGGCAATAATGCAAAAGCCAAAGATGTGACATGATTAACCACTGGAATAGTGGCATAAGACTGCATGATGAATTGCAGCCTTTGTAAGTAGCTAAATGCAATTGTTTGAAACTGCAGTTTCGATTGTGATTTGAAAGACTGTGCAGCTCTAGTGCACAGATTTCTCCATCTGCCTGTATCACACTAGGTATTAGAGATGGATAGACAGAGGAAAAAAAGAAAAAAGCAGTTATGAACTTAGTTACATTGTGTGTAGCTCTGAAGATCTCCTCATCCCACAACCTTTGTTCTTGGTGACTCCACTGTAAAACATTTTAAAAAGATGATTGTGTGCTGCCTTCCAAATGCATCCATCTCAGACACAAAAAACAGCATTTTGAAACTGGTGTCTGAACACAAAATCAAAAGTATTGCATGTGCATGTGGGAGCAAACAACATTTCCAGAGAACTGTTTGTTTCTGTTTGTTTAAGGGGATTTCAGGAAACCTTTCTCTCACCTCTATAAGATAGGAATACAAGCTTTTATCAGTGGCCCACTCCCTGCAAGGGGAAGTTTTGCATTTACTAGACTTTTCAATAACACCTGGCTAGAAAAACATGTTTTTCACTTGGCATGAACTTTATTGACAATTTTGAGAGTTTTGGCTGATCACTAGAGCCTCATTTAGCAGTAGCACTGACACTCACCGAATATCTACTGGTTTGTAAATACCCTGCAGGCATAGAACATTTCACAGGTAAATCCATGACAGGTTATCCCAGAGAGAGTACTGGAGCTAAACCAGTAGATGGCACTGTGGGGTGCATACACACACACACACACACACACCACACAACACACACCTCTGTATGTACGCATATGCATATAGCACATAGCATATTTATTTATATACTGTTTACACATATGTGTATGTATATGTGGGTTTCTACATACAGTATGAAAAGTATAGTAGTTTTACTGTACTCTGGAAAATGTGTCCAGTTGAAGTGCCTCTGCTAAAACTACGACTCCCACAGTAGTGAGGCTCCTCATGAGGGCACCTCAGCAGACATCTGTCTGGACACCCCCCCTTATTTCTCACACTTCTTAGCTTTGCCAAGTATTGGTGCAGTCAGCCTCTGGACATTCACTGCTGCAATTCACACATTTCTTCTGTCCTCTGTCACTCCTGCTGTCCACCTTGCCCAGTTAGAGACCAAAGGCCCCACTGAACAGGTGTGTTTTTAGATGCTTTCTGAATGATACCAGAGACGGGGTGTGTAAAACTGAAGCTGTAATACTAGCTCTTCTAAATATCAGATCACTTTCAAACACAAACTTGACTTTTTTGCTCTTAACTGAAACATGGCTGGATCAAGCAAAGAGTGCTACCACCCTTATTGAAGCAGCTTCCCAAACTTGAAGTTCATGAGTACTACCTGACAAAAGAAAGGTGGAGGCTTCTTTTCAGTGCAGTCATCACTTGGTGATTTTGCATCCTTTGAACACTTATGTGGACATGTTAAATGCTCTTCTAACATATGCTATTGACTATTTACAGCCCTCCAAGACTGTCTTATTATATGTGGGGATTATACCTTGCATGTAGATAGTCAAGAAGATACTTACGCCAGAGAACTAGTTGCACTAATTGATAATAATGACCTGATTCAATATGTACAGGGGCCAACACACTCTCATGGTCATACCTTTAACATTGTTATAACAAATGGTCTTTCTGTCTGTACAGTTGTTGTTGACGTGGCCTTATCTGATAGTTTCTGTGTTTTCATTGATATGTCTATGTCCTTTCACATTCAGAACAGCTTAATGACTGCAATTAGAAGAATCATAAATGATAACACATGTGTTCTCTTTGAGCAAGTTCTCTCACAGATCTCAACTGAAATGTCAGATTCGCTTGCTGAAAATGTTTAATTCAAAATTTCCCAAATTATGAATGATTTTGCTCTATTTAAATTCAAGCAGAAAGCACCATGAAACAATATGTTAACCAACTGTTAAACTGCTAAAAAGAGAATGTAGGAAGACTGAAAGAAAATGCTGCAAATCTAAACTTCGCATCAATTATCAAATCCATAAAGAGATGCTTTGTAAATTTAATGATGAAACTAGTAAAGCAAGACAGTCTTACTTCTCCAACATCATCAATCGGAATATGGACAATACTTGTTCTGTTTACAACAGTCGAAAAGCTAACTAATCCCTCAACATAATTAGCACCTTAACTTCTCTCAGTTAATAAATGTAACAAGTTTGCATCTTTCTTCAATGGCAAAATTGATAAAATACGACAAAATATAACATCTCAGCGGCAAATAAATGAAAATCTGCCACAGAAAGATTTCAACGCCTGATTGATTATGAGACTCTTGAAAAAACTGTACATAATCTCAGTTCAGTTCAACATTTGAATTAGACATTTTGCCCACTAACTTTAAGTCTGTTCACCTCATAACTGGCGATGTGCTTCAGACCATAAGCATTTTTCCTGTGTCCCTGAAAAGAGCAGTTGTAAAGCACCTACTTAAGCCTAGATGCTTCAGTACTGCACAACTATAGGCCAATATCCAATCTACCATTCATTGGGAAAATCCTTGAAAAAATTGTCTTCAATCAATTAACTGCCTAGTTGACATCAAATAGCTGCTTTGATAACTTTCAGTCAGGGTCTCATGCCAATCACAGCATCGAAAAAGCGCTCATTAAAGTGATATATGACATACATCTTAATGATGCAGGCAAAACATCTGTCGTGGTGTTGTTGAACCTTAGTGCGGCTTTTGACACTGTTGATCACAACATACTGCTACAATGACTTGGACACTGGGTTGGATTCACTGGTATAGTTGGTTAAAATCATATTTCCAAGACAGAAGTTTCTTTGTTGCCATGGGAAATTGTACCTCAACATCAGTGTCCTTGACCTGTAGTCCCCAGGGGTCAATCCTTGGACCATTACTATTCAACAAATTATCAACAACTCAATCTCTTATCCATTGCTATGCTGATGTCACCAAATTTACTTTGCTCTTCCACCTAATTGTTATGTCCCCCTTGAATGTCTTTATCAGTGTATTGACCAAATCAATAACTGGATGTCCCACACTTTTTACAGCTGAGTACAGATAGAAACAGAAGTAATTCTATTTTGGAAAAAAGATGAGAAAAGATAAAGACTCAGAATTGCCACTATTCTTGACACAACAGGGATTAAAACAAAAGATACTGTTCTTGGTGTTTTAATGGATAGCACGCTAAACTTCAATCAACGGCAATCACATGAAAGTAATCACTAAGTCAGTATTTTATCACCTAAAAAATATTGCCAAAGTAAGAGGTCTCATGTCAAGAAATGATTTGGAAAAATTAATCCATGCCTTTATTTCTAGTAGGTTTGACTACTGCAATGGCCTTTTCACAGGCCTGCCAAAAAAGACCAACAAACAGCTTCAGCTGATTCAATATCTGGCGGCTGGGGTTCTCACAAGAACAAAAAGAACAAAGCACATTACTCCAATTCTAAGGTCCCTTCACTGGCTCCCAGAAAGCTATTGAATTGACTTTAAAGCACGCCTGCTTGTGTATGTCTCCAAATCGGACAGGGCCTAATTTTCTCTCTTATGTAGATTAGCAATATAACCCAACCAGATCTCTCAGATCACAGCAGAAAAATCTGCTTATAGTTTAGTCGAGTAAAAGTGGACTCACTGACGCACAGTAGCTGGTTGTGGTTGCTCTGGAATTATGACTTAGTTGTCATAATGACTTAGTTGTTCCAGGGATTGTTTTGTGTTTGGTCTAACATTAAAACCCATAATTGCACCACTTAAGGTCAGAAGACCTAGCTGTTACTTAGACTGTTTTCCACTGAGTTGGTCAGTGAAGTTTGGAATCTACTCTTGGAAAAGGGGGATTTCTTGACTCTGTGTTTAGGTCTTAAACACATTTGTAACACATGTGGATTTGGTCCGACGTGGGTTTGAGCTCTTCTTTCACATGGAAAGGTGGTTCATCAGTGGTATACAGCTGCTTAATTATCTATTTTGTTATTTTTAAAATATTTTTGTTTATTTTACCTGTTTTGTTTTCCTTTTTCCGCAATAATTTTTGTCTTTTTATATTCTTTTCTTCACTGTTCTTTGCCTTTATCTTTGTAAATAACATTGAACTGCCTCTGTGTATGAAATGCGCTAAATGAAAGAACTTGCCTTGCCTTGTATTCTGAAGGTGTGTCTGTTTTATAACCGATTCTCATTTAAGTCATCATTATTTGTTGTGCCTGTGTGTGTATTTACAGGCTGAGGTGTTGCAACCTCACAGACAAGAGTGCTGCACATTTATCTTCAACTCTTAGTTCACACTCTACTGATCTGAAACAGCTGGATTTGACTTACAATAATATAGGGGATTCAGGAGTGGAACAGCTTTCTACTGGTCTTGGACATGCAAATTGTGAACTGCAGACACTGAAGTAAGTCTGCTAGTACATGATTGTCGGTGTATGCATTATTGAAAAGATGTTTGCCACTGGCTCTTTCTCTCTTACTCCCACTCCCACTCCCACTATCATCTCTTTCTTTTGCCATCATCTCTCTTTCACTATCATCTCTCTCTCTCATTGTCTCTTTCTCTCTCTCTCTCACACACACACACAGACTCACACACATCCCTGAGGAGATCTGGATTGCTTTTTGCTATGTTGCATCTGTATCTGTGTACATGTTTAAAAAAATATTTTATTTTATCTGTTTTATCTCATATATCAGGACGCTTTTTAATTTCTGTGATTTTTCTTGTGGTGTGTGTGTGTGTGTGTGTGTGTGTGTGTGTGTGTGTGTTGTTATAGACTGAGGAGTTGTAATCTCACAGGGAAGAGCTGTGCAGCTTTAACTTCAGCTCTTAGCTCAAACTCTGCCGGTCTGACACAGCTAAACCTGAGTGGAAATAATCTAGAAGATTCTGGAGTGGAGCTGCTTTCTACTGGTCTTAAACATCCAAAGTGTAGACTGCAGAAGCTGGTGTAAGGATCATATTTGTGTGTTTTACATGTGTGTGTGTTTTGTGTCTGTTTGTTTTACATTTCCATTTGGTTCAACAAATCATCTTTACATTGTCCATCATAATAGAAAGATAGATACTTCATCTGGTAATAAATTCAGGCATCATGTAGCATTCATGACATGACATTCACAAGGCATACACATACATACTTTCAGGACCCTCTTTTCAGGACCCTGAATATTTAGTGGTAGCAAATAGTTTTGCTCAGCTGATAAGTCTAGCCACGCCATAGGGCCACAGTAGGTCTTCTTCCAAGGTTTGATCGAACCAATCACATCACTCTGTCCTTATAGAGTCACCTAGACGTACCCTAGCAGCAGAGGCAGTTTGAAAGACAGCCGCTGATTGAGCCGCTGATTGGCTTGATTGAGCCCCGTCTATCGGTCATGACCAGACTATATATTTTGTACTATACTATATACTCTGGCTTGTTAGGCTAGTCCGTGACTAGAGCATCTCTCTTCTTAGTATTGCCACCCCAGCACCTCACAGCATAGAATAGGACACTGGTTTGCTGCAGATGTTGCAAGGACCCCAGTCTCCTCAGGACACAGTTTCACAAGTGTCTGTTGTCAAAATTCATTCATAGTGGTCAACAACATACTGGTTCAGTGTCCAAGTACTAGGCCTATGGTAACGCATTACCCTTTTATTTTCTGTTCTGTGGACTTTTTGTAGGACTGCATACATACCTAGCACAAACATGTTTATCATCATGCTTGCTTAAATAGATGAAAATATGCAAACAGAGTGAACAATAAGCAAGACATTTAAGGGCTAAATAATTGTTGTATGTATCCTGAAACTGTGGTCTGTAGGTATTTGGCATGCATGACATGGGTATTAGAATAAATTTAGATTGACTTACTAAGCCATTAATAGAGGAAACATATTAGAGTAAACCTTTTCTTATTTTGTCATTATTTGGCTTGTTGCCGCACCTAGAGTCTTCATTTCGAGACATAGGTATGGCTGAGTCACCAAATATTTAAAATACACAGGTTGCAATTTAAAGATTTCTCCATGTTGTATTCTAGGCATTATTATTGGCCTTGCATGTTATTTATTTATTTATTGTGTATTTATTTATTTTTATTTACATCTGATTTGTAATGATGTTAATGCTCTATTGTGTAGTATATTATTTTTTTTCTAAATATTATAATATTACTAGCCTATGTATAAATATGTAGAACCATAACCATAAGTATTGAAGTGGTTTTCATTGTGTGTGTCTGCATGTGTTTGTGTGTAGGCTGAGGGGCTGTAACCTTACAAAGTGGAGTTGTGTAGCTTTATCATCAGTGCTCAGCTCAAACTCTTCCAGTCTGAGACAGCTGGACCTGAGAGGTAACACTCTGGGAGATTCAGGAGTGGAGCTGCTTTCTAGTGGTCTGGGACATCCTAACTGTAAACTGGAGGCACTGGAGTAAGTTTGTCAGATTGTGTGTGTGTGTGTATGAATGTGTGTCTAAGAAAGCTGACAGGAAAGGGTAGTAGACCCAAACCAGACAGTCAAAGTTCTAGGACTAAACTGCTTGCATGACAAGTAGCTCACAGCAGTAACAATTTCAAGTACAGTTCATCAGATGTTGTAGATGTAGAAATCTGTTTCTCTTGTGACATGATTGTGTTGCAAGTTGATGGGTGAAGTACCAGTAAGAACACTATTGCCAAAATGGCCAAATAAGAGAGGAGACTTGCCTCAGCCATGAAGGCAGAATGACCGACTTAATGAATGTATGAAATAGTGTTTTTCTGTGCATGCATATGCACACAAAGTTTAGTGTGTTTGTCTGACACACTGACAGATACTCTCTATACATCTGAGTTTCTTCTAATTCTTATGTATCATGAAATTATGTTGGTGACTGACTAATTTAATGATTATAATCCATGTCCATTTCAAATTCTATTTACAGGCTGAGAGGTTGTGACCTCACAGAGAAGAGCTGTGAAGCTTTATCTTCAGTTCTCAGCTCAAACTCCTTGTTTTTGAGACATCTGAACCTGAGTTACAATGATCTGGGGGATTCTGGAATGGAACTGCTTTCCACTGGCCTGGGGCATCCAAACTGTAAACTACAGACACTGGAGTATGTGTGTTATTGTCTTTGTACTTTGTGTGTGTGTGTGTGTGTGTGTGTGTGTGATTTTCTCTCCCTCTCTCAACACATGCACACAGAAGGATTGTGTCAAGTCTCTTAATGACTGCAACTCTCACTGTTGCATGTTTGTGTTTTGGGTGGACTGGGCTTGGTTTTGACTCTCTGCCTTTCTGAAACGTTATTCAAATGTGTATCTCTTAGGCTGCAGTACTGCATGATTACACAAAAGAGCTGTTCATTGATAGCCTCAGCTCTCAGATCAAACCCATCCAGTCTGAGACAGCTGGATCTGAGGCACAACTGGCTGCTGAAGGCAGATATCAGCCTGCTTTCTCCTCTGCTCAATGATCCAACATATTCTATAACTCAGCTGCAGTAAGTAATAAATATAGCACATACAATAGCATTATATTATATTTGTTGTGGTGGCTAATATTTGTCAGTGTGTTCATTTATTGTTCCCAAGGATGATTAAAAAAATGATATTGTAATCTGTCGTGTGAAATTTTATCAGAATTTCAGGTGGAGAATCTTTCATCTGTTAGTTTGGAGCTGTTCTACGTGTGTTCTCACACCAGCATCAAAGCTTAATGGACCAACCTCTCTAAGGATGACGCAATCTCCAACATCTCTTCTACAAATATTAACTGGGAAGCCATCAATCATCCATCTGATTGTAGTAGATGCTGCAGTTTACAGTCGGCACCAGACGATCATTCAGCTACTGCTCTTATACCCACTATGTGGTTCGGTGTTTATTGGCATACCTGTTGCTCTGCTCTGTTGTCTTCAGTGTCACACTCTTGGACAACAAACCACAATGTCATTCAGACATCGTGACATCCAGAGTTGTTTGAGGTAAAGGTGACATGTACTGTCCACTCAGTGAGTATGAAGTGTTGCCAGTGTCTATGCACTCTGGGAGTGATAACCAGTTGTCATCTTGCTGTTTGCACTTGTTCCCTTCAGGATTGTTAAAATGAACATCTGATCATTTCTGATTGTACATCACAAAGACAAAGAATCACAGAAAAAATGTTAATGCCGTACAGAAACCAAAAATCCTCACTTCGAGTTCATCAGTGCTGGTTAGGCTGTAGGCCATCGCCAAACCTGAGTGTCTGGCAGTTCCCTTGACCTGGTTTCACTTTCAAATGAAGTTTTGTATGACAACTTACTGGTAAAATATATAGATATGTTTTTTTATCGTTAACAAGCATTAACCTATACCTGAAATACTTTTTTTCTTTACTTATGGACTATATTGACTTCAAAACCATGCTTCTGTTTACCAGCTATATTTGTGAGTGTTTACACTGATTTATGCAAAAATGAGTCATTTTACATTAGATAATAAATGTTCAATAAAAATTCTTTAGGAATTGTTGCAGATGCATAAGCCTACAGTTCTTTTCAGCTGCTGATGTGCTTTTGTCCAGTCTGTAATCAATTTTTTTCAAAACTCTAAAACACCTTTTTTTTTAGAGATTATCTGTTTAGTGTTCTTTCAAGAATTATCATGTATGTAACTATTGAGTGGCTGTTATTGCCAAATCTGTACTGCATTTAAGGTCTTGAACGTTAGATTTCCATTTCTGGCATGCTGTGTGTAAACATTTGCAAATAAGACATAAAAGATACATAATTTTGGTGTAACCTGCCACATGTTACCTGTGTATGTAACAGTGAAGGTAATCTAAACCTTTTCAGGGCCTCATGAGTGAACAACGAACCATATTTTTGTGGTCTCACAGACCCCAAACACATTTTAAAAATATGTTTAAATGGTGCCTTGTATACTTCAAGGTTTTCTTTCTTTGTATGTTTCTTTACCCCCTAAACTCTTGAGAGCTCTTCAAAAAGGGATGTTTGAGATGCCATGTTAGAAAACATCTCTTTGAGATCTCTGCAAATGAAATCTAAGACAAATTTTTTCTAGACAAATTAGACAGTCATGTTATATCATATTGCATTGGATGTGTTTTTTTGCACATAAAAACAATCCAAACATTTAATTGTTTCAATATTGGCTTGTCACAGAGAACATGGAAAGTGAGATATTAAGTGTTATGGAAGTGTTTACAATCCATCTGTATTTCAATCAGTATTGTACCACCTGAAGAAAAGTAATGGGGTGGGATGGGAACAACTGTTTGATGTTTGGTGTGCCCTCCTACAATATTCACAGTTTTCATACAGCGTCCTGTGTAAGTTGCATTCTGTACGTGTAATCACAACCTAACTGCTGACCATGTGGGTAAATCAGATATGAGTCGTCTGACTCTTCTGCCTTCTCCAAAGCTGCCCTGCTGCATTGCTATGGAAACTCTCTTGGCACTATGACAGTACAGAAATGAGGTTGGCTTGGATCTGGCCATGGATTTCTACCCTGTGCTCATAAGCTTTGCCATATCAGGAAGCATAGAGCAATTCTACTGTATGGATGTGACAATATGAGCAAACATTATCTAAACCATTTTATGCTATTTTGTGTAACCGCTATAGCTGATACCCCTGACACAATGAACATGCAAAACCAAAATCATGAAGCAAACAACAGAGACGTTTTGATATGATGTACAGAGGTGGTGGCAATCCAGGCCAACTCAATCTCAGATTGAGGTAATTGGTTGCAAAAGCCAGGCTAGATCCAAAGTCACTTTTCATGGGATTATCCAGACACATTTTAGCACCTAAATTCATCTTCTCAAGTTATAAAATTGGTGATCTCATGATATTCTTGACCACGAAGAGTTGGTTGCATGACATGAATTACAGTGCATTGCTATATGTAACAGCATAAAAACTTGAATTCTGACGAACTAGAAGAACACTGGGAAGGAGAGGAGAGGTGTTTACTTTATGAGAGGAGCTTAGCTTTGTTTGTGCTTGAACAGAAGTCCACAGATCTACCATTACTCATGCTACACACTTTGGTCACAGGAGCGAGTTGCACATTAACCAAGTGCAGACACAGATCTGTGTACTCCAGTGATCTCTCTGATTTAACTCCGAGCCAATGTCATTGGCCCAGGCAGTCTAAGTGTGTCCTTCTTCGCAGGTGAGTGCCATAGCCATGTTAATGTGTTAATGTGTTGTTTAAAATATCTTCACATTTCATGTGAAATGATTTCAGTCAAATGATTTTGTTCCACCACACTTTCCACCACTGGAATGAATACCAATGTGTTACTTAGATGACTGCTGCCATTGTGAATTTATGCAGGTTGTTAGCTATTTGTGTGTGAAGTTACATTACATCAGTTGTTTCCCCAACAGCTGACCAATGATGTCTCAGCACTGTGGAGCCCTATTGCCGTTCTTGGGCACCACGTTGGCCCTCATGCTCACATTCTCGCCCTGTTCCAGCATCACAGGCATTGATGGTGATGATCTCCTTAGTTTTGAGCTTTCTCACTACAAGGCTGAGCTGCTGGAGAACGGCCCCGCAGGTCTTGCTGTCTTACAGGTGAGGACGGCAGAGCTCAAAGGTGAACTCATAGACACTGGTGTGGTTAGACGATATATACGATAGAACGGCTCAATCATAACATGTTTAAAATCAAATCCTGGGAGGAATGTGGCTGTAATGTAATGGTAGAATATAGAAATAATGGCTGTTTTGTGAACTGGTGTGTTTGTGCATGTCATTCACATTCAAAATTGTATTGTTTGTGCTTTTCAGGTCCAAGCAACTGGTGCTCATAAGGGCTTGACATACACCCTGGACAGCTTCTCTCAGCAGGATTTCAGCATTGATGCACACACTGGCATCATTTATACCACAGGCCCAATAGACAGAGAAGATTTGGGTACCCTGGAGATGTATGTCACTGTGAAAGATGAAGGTCCTCCGGTAAAGACCTCCGCAGTCACGGTGACCATCACCATCAGAGACGTGAACGACAATGCACCCAAGTTTATGTTAAGAGGATACAGCTTCTCCCTACCTGAAAACCTGACCCCTCTCTCACCGGTCAACACAGTGACAGTAATTGATGCAGACCAGGGGCAGAATGCTCAACTGCATCTGTTTGTGAAGCCAGACGATGGGAAGTTTATAATCAAGAAGGGTACAGGTCTCATCTTGTCTAGATTCTCCCTTGACCGGGAAAATGAGTCCAGCCACAGCTTCTTCCTCGAGGCAGTGGACAGAGGACATCCCCCTCTATCTTCTTGTGTACCCATCATCGTCAATGTCCTTGATGAGAATGACAACGCTCCTTATGTCACCAGGCCCTCTAACTCTTCATACACCTTTCTTCCTCTTCTCAGCAGCCCAGGGACACTTGTGGAGAGGGTAGAGGCTGAAGATATGGACACTGGAATGAATTCAGAGCTTCTGTACTTCATTATCGGTGGCAATCCACACGGCCTTTTCCATATCTCACGCCGCACTGGCGAAATCACGCTAACCAGGGAGGATGCAAACACGAGGGCCTTCACCGACTGGTGGTTCATGTCAGCGACATGGGCAAATCTCCACAACATTCCACCGCTTTGGTCCATGTATTTGTGAGTGAGACTCTGAGGAATATCAGTTTGGTAGAGTCCTTGGTGAACCACAGCCTGGCCACATCACTTGAGAAGGACATCGCTGGCCATGACTCACACAAGAATCTCTACGTACAGAAAAACAATATTATGTCAGGCAGCTTGGCAGGTGTCCTTGGCGTCTTAGCGGGAGCTACTGCGAGTGGTGGTTTCTCTTTGCTGACTATGTTTCAAAATCCTTAGTTTTTAGGTGTGTGCTGTCTGTATATGCAATGTTATTGCTCTCATAACTTTTACTAGGATATGAAAGTGGAATAATCATAATGCAGAATCAATATTGGGACACATAAAACATGTGCTGTAACTGTCCCTGGTCCCAGCAAACACTTGCTTGTTTGCTGTATGCTCTAGATATTGACCTGCATCAAACATGCAACCTGTAACACACACACACACACAGGTACATCCTGCTTGAGGTTACAGGATGATAAACATGCACCATGACCTCTGCTATAAACCAGAGGTTTAGGCCCCCAAAACCCTCCCCACCCCCTGCCCAAATACATGTAGACACAGACACACAAACACACAAACTGTAAACTGAATTATCCTTTGCCAAGTTTTTTGACATTTGAATGTACCGCCATATTATACATAGGTGACCAAGAGAGTTAATCTAGACAGTGAACCAACTGTACAAAGAGTACAGCCTAAAAGAGGCTTAGACACACACAAAATCAACATTTCCTAAATAGAACAATTGGTTGTTTGACTCTGTTGTAATTGTAGCTTGTGAGTTTCTGTGCCATTAAACATTATTTTGTGACCAACTTTATTTACTCTACTATACCTTGTTTACTGTTTGGCTCCATGAGATCAGTTCAATCATCCATGTCATGTCCACCGTGACTTTCCAACAAACTATGATATCAGCCTTTTATAGCTAGGTAGACAACTATACCTCACTGATGATGCTACAAACTATGGGGGCATCAACAAGTACGCAACAACACAGGAGGGTTGTTTTAAAGGTGATAATGGGTTTATATTTCAGTGCCCTCTAGTGGACAAAAACTATGCTTACACTTTTGAAAGTTGAGAGAAGTTGCTTGTGAGTGAGACATGAATACCATATGGAATTACACTGAAATTTAAAAATACTTTTTTGAAAGATGGTCTCCACTGTACTGATATGGTTCATGATTCAGTTTTAAGATCATAATATTCATTTCGATGTATCCTGCAGACCCCTTTTATTTCTGGCCCGTCACAGTGTGTGTGCACACAGAGAGGAGCTGTGATTGTACTTACAGTCTTAACAATATTTCAAAAAGGCCAAAAAAGAAAATGATAACTTTACCTGATAACTTTTCCTGTAGTAGGTAATGTAGTCCGCAGATTGCCATGTCCCCTCAAAACCGAGAGGTGTATGTATAAGCAGCAGGTACCAGGCCAGTAAAGTGGATCAACACATAGACTCCTCATTTGCACTCTATTAAACATTTATTCTCAAAATTTATCAGTGCTTTTGCCTGTATCCCATATTGAGGACAGTTGGGTAAAACTTCCTGTCATGTATCATTTAATAACCGTCATCCCAGGAATATAAAGTACCATAAAAGTACATAAGCACATAAATGGTACTATTTGTTTTTGCAATAACTTCTTTTATCTTTCCTACGTGGTACGAGAAAGAGGGAGACTGGAGAATGTCCTGTATGTTGTCCTTTGTGGTAGTTATTCTCATTTCTTGTATGTTAATGTGTGTTTGTGTGTCTACAGGCTGAGGCGGTGTAACCTCTCAGAAAAGAGCTGTGCAACTTTATCCTCAGCTCTCATCACAGAATCTTCCAGACTGAGAGAGCTGGACCTGAATTACAATAACCTGGGAGATTTGGGAGTGGAGCTGCTTTCTGTTGGACTGAAGCATCCAAACTGTAGACTGGAGAAACTAGAGTAAGGCTACCAGAAAGTCTGTGTGTGTGTGTGTGTGTGTGTGTGTGTGTGTTCTGACAACTCTTGAGTGCATATATACTGCAACTGTGCCGCATATTCTGCACTGATTCTTCTGTGTGTGTGTGTGTGTGCAGGCTGAGGGTGTGTAATCTCACGGAGAAGGGCTGTGCAGCTTTATCTTCAGCTATGACATCAAACTCTTCCTGTCTGAGAGAGCTGGAGCTGAGTGAGAATGATTTGAGAGATTTAGGGGTGGAGCTGCTTTCAACTGGTCTGGAGCATCCAAACTGTAGACTGGAGACACTTGAGTAAGTTAGCGATTTTGTGTGTTTGTCTGCCTGGCAGTCTGCCACACAGAGAAATTTATTCATTCACTCACTGATCTCTGAGATTGAAAGAGCTCTGAGAAATCTTTACATTGTTCCTTCACCTTTAGACCATACTTAGACCACTTTAGACCATACTTTATGTGTGAGCAGATGTGTGAGTAACATGATTGCTATTTTTACTTCCATGTCTTTGCAGGCTTTGGGGATGTAAACTCACAGAGAAGAGCTGTGCAACTTTATCATCAGTTCTTAGCTCAAGCTCTTCAAGTCTGAGACATTTGGACCTGAGTTACACTAATCTGGGAGATTCAGGAATGAAGCTGCTCTCTCCTGGCTTGATGCACACAAATTCTAAATAGGAGAAATTGGCGTAAGATCGTGGCGTAAGTGTTTTGTGCTTTACGATTTTGCACTTAATATTCCTAAATGAACAGCAGCAGCAGTTAGTATTGACTGATGACTGATTGACTTGAGTGTTAATTGATGCTTGCACTGGTGTATGTGTGGAGGATGTCTTTGGATAAATTTGAAGGGGGGATTTGTATTAAGTTTGGGGCTGCTTGGGAGTTGTTTCTGTACAATATGTCAAATGTTTGTCTGTTTTAGTTTACAGGCATGTGCTCTTACAGAAAAGAGTTGTGTAGCTTTATCTTCAGTTCTAAAAGCAAACTCTTCCAGTCTGAGACAACTGGACCTGACTCACAATTATCTCGGAGATTCAGGAGTACAGCTGCTTTCTACTGGTCTGCAGCATCCTAACTGCAGACTGGAGACACTGGAGTAAGACTGTGTTTGTGACGATGTCATGTGCTCTGTATATTATGATATACTTCCATCCCCACCATACCTCTCTAGATGACTAGAGACATGAAAAGTGTATGTGTAAATCTGAACTCACCCTAGAATAGACAGCAAAATTGACAGCCCATTATAATAATATAATAATATGAAAAAATATATATTTTGGTGGTACTGTGCAGCTGAGACTGTCTTCTATAAATCATCTATAAACCACAGGACCATGTTTAGTGGTCTTAGGAAAGAAAGGAATCCAGATTGTTTCAGTGCTCATTCCAGCCAATAACCGTGATTCTGATGCTTGTATGACAGATTTAGGAGCAGATGTATGACTAAAAAAGATAGTAATGTGATAACTTGTATATGTCTAAGACCATATTAGAAATTGCTCGTAAAATAAACACTAGAGCTGGCTCCACAAATGCAGAGCTATCATTTGAAGTGATTGGCTCTAAGTTTGGTCATCATCACCTTGTCTCTTCCATTAGCTTTCGTCCACAATGTGTACATGTTCCAAATGGTCACAAAAGTGGATTCAACAAATGTTTGCTTCTGCATTCCTTGAGTCATTAGAATATCATCTGGAGTAGTTAATTTATCAGTTTCTTCCAATACATAAACTGGTTGCATCACTTTTACGTATTCTTATGATGTGTACATTGATGCATGTATTCTTATTGTGTGCACATCAATATTAGTGTCAAGCCTGCAGCACCATTCAATTTATCCACCAAATTGAAAAATTTAAACGTGCAGAACCTTTTGACAGAAGCCTTTGTGCATGGTCACTCCAAAGACAGCGTTGAACATGAACATGATAACTAGTATGTGTATCTTTTCAGAGTATATGGGTTAGTGTTGTTGAGATTGTACCCCTCATAATCCAGATCTTTCTCTCTCAGGCTGCAGATCTGTAACCTCACATTTGAGAGCTGTTCATCTCTAGCTTCGGCTCTCAAGTTAAACCCATCCTGTCTGAGGGAGCTGGACCTGAGAGCAAACACACTCCTCCATGCTGATGTCGTGGAGCTCTCTGCTCTACAGAGTGACCCTCAATATAGTCTGACTGGACTGGAGTAAGTCTACGTGTGCATATAAAAACAGCACTATGGAATTTCTCATCTCCATGCATGATTTGTTTAACTATTGTCAAAGCCTCATACTGAACAAGTAATCTGCAAAATGTACTCGACAGGTATTAACTACGGAGTCAGCCATCACCCATCAGTATGAATGGAGCAGAGCTGCAATAGATGCTGTAGTTTCCAGACACTGAGGCAAACGTGGACGTGGATATTTACTGTTTAGCTTTACTGAATTGAAATGCTCTTTCAGATGATCATACAGTTGCTGCACATATTAGCACTATCACTTACATGCTAACTTTGACACTACCACGCTTACTGTGATAAATCATTCCTCTTGGATGTTGCAGATTTTTATACAGTACTTAGCCATAAGCTGTTGCCTGTATTACATGCTTACAAGTTTCATTTACCCTGCGCTCAGCTGTTTTTTGTAATGCCTCTCTTTATTGACATATGGGATTTATAGGATATTAGTTGGAAGAAGAGACATTTGATTTTGACTTCATCCGTTAGGGTATATATATTTTTTATGATTATACCTATGTAAAAATCCATTAATTAATAAGAAAATGTGTAATTATCCATGTTGATATTCCAAAAATCTATATTTTAATTGTTGATCTTGACTTCCAATGATCTTGACTCATCCAAATTAATTATCAAGCAGTCTTTTTACTGTCAAGGCATTTGGTGTTCTTTCATGATGTAGAGAACAACAGGATGTTCATGTTTTGAGCTGTTGGTCCATGTCAACACATGATGTGTGTGTCGTGGTTGATTTATCATGCAAGTGAGTGCAGAAGCACTGCTGTAGTTAGAGAAAATTGCTTAAAGTAAAACTGAATAAAACGCATATGAGATGATTTGTCTGATGATTACCTGTTTGATTGCTTGGGTTTAGATTAACACACATTTTCCATGCTTTGTTAATTCCAGTAACACTGACAGAAGTGTCATGAGTAGACTCATTTTACTTCCTCCAATGGGCAGCCTGATAAGCTCAGTTTAGCAAGCAGAAGTTTGCTACATTTACTCTGGTGATGAATGAAGATAGTGAGTGAAAGCTGACAAAGCTTATCACTTATCAACCAAAATTGTCCTCAATATCGCATATGGAGGTGTGCCAAGTTGACAATGAACATAAGACAGTTTGAGCAACATGAACAGGTGAAAGCATTGTCCTCAGAAATGAGAAAAGCTCCATCTAAGTTCTGAAAGGTATAACTACTACCAGGGCACCTGATTGACTTGAACCTGTTTTTCGCCACAGAACCCAAGAGGAGCTTTGCTTTTACAAACCAAACCCATGTTCAGGTCATCAGGATTTCATCAGGTGTGACAGATGCCAAGCTTCTGATAGATTGCAGACACTGTTCAGTACCTGACAGGTAGTCATTAATCATATTGTGGCTTAAGTGATTAAGCTGTGTTTGAAGTAGTGTCAGCTTTAACATGAGGCTGTAACAATTCCACTAGCCCAAGTTTGCCACATCTGCTTCTCGTTCACTTAAACAAGACTTAAATCAGCTGCAATACCTGCTATACACTAGACATAAATAGGTGATTTAGAAATACCTGATTTAATGCTGTAAAATTAAGGCAGAAAATATTTCCAAGAAAAAACTTTGTCCCTGTGGTTTTTGTTATGTAGGCAAGACAAAAAAAAAACTCAGAATAAGAATTAACGAACACAAAAGTATCATGCGCAATAATGACATTAAGATTTCAGCGCATTGAGTAAGTGAAAAGCCTTAAACGAGGGGAGACGGAGCGCTATTTCCTCCAGCGCGAAGCCTTTTGGAATGATAATGAAAAGTCAAATAAAAATGCAAAACAATTTTTGACATTTAATTTGCAAATTATCAGTGCAATTACCCTTTTGCCATTACATTTTCAAATTGTCAGTGCAATTATGCTGCCAAAATCGAAAATGAAATGAAATTTACATTTGGCTTTTCGTTTTCCTGATAAGCACAAGTCATTTGTGACAAATATAAAAATACATTTAAAATGTCTATTTGTCATTTCATTTGCATTGTCATCCTGGTATGTTATTGCCAGATCTTAAAATATAAACATTAATCGAAAAATGAAAATCCAAACTTTTTTTGGCTCTGCATTTTCATCATGACGCACTCAAAGTGTCAAAATAAAAAAAAATGTTTAAAAAGGTACAATGTGAAAATACAGTGTGCTTTAAATGACAGCCCGTTGTCAGGTGCATTGTTTGCAGTGCACAAGTGGTATTAATGTTAATCAGATTATATCAGTATTATTTATCAACTTAATGTATATCACCAGGCGATCAAACAATGCAATTAGTGGTCCTTGCATAAAATCACAGAGTGATGGGACGCACCTAACCAATTGCAAGTGATTGTAACTGTTGAAGTTCATTTTATTGAGAACATCAGTGGGGAGAGGCGGATGAATTTTGTCAGTCTTCAAACGCCTTTGCTCAGCAGAATGATCCTTGACTCTGTATGCCCGACTCCGTAACTGTTTCAACGTTAAGGGCAGAGGGGCAGTTCAACCCTGAGTTATTTTAAGCAAGAACATACCCTACTCTGAGCAGATTTGAGACACAGCATAAATTGCCATGGCAGCATACCTCGAATAAAACTCAACCACCTTTCGTAGTATGGGTTAATCGGGAAGTTACACCACATGTCAGAGGTACTCTGGTGGTGGTGGCACAGGTGGTAGAGTTGCTGTTCAGTAACCAAAGGGTTGCTGGTTCGTTGCCGGCACCTTGCATGGCAGCCTCCGCCACCGGTGTATGAATGGGTGAATGTAAGGCATACTCTGTAAAGTGCTTTGAGTACTCGTAGGAGTAGAAAAGCACTATATATATGCAGTCCATTTACTCAGTTAGTTACCCTGACAAGACAGGTACCCCACTCTGTAGTACAGGCAAGAATTTACTGATTTAGCACAAGCATGGAAGGCAAGTGTCTCAGTTCTTGCAACGGGCCTGGAGCTTCATGTAATTTTACAGGTTCCAGACACCATCCTCGTCTATAAGCTTTGTTGGTGGGTTTTTAACCAGGAAGTATCTACTGAGCCAGACACACATATCCTCACCACTAACAGTTTTGTTGTCTGTCAGTTCGAACATTCGAACAACTACCCATTTCTGGTAGTTGTCAACTAAATTCTCAACCTTGAACATGGAAAGTGGCATACAACTCTGATACTTAGAAACTACTTAGCAGTGAAGCAGTGTAAAAAATCCTTTTGGGGGGGACAGAATCATAAAACCAAGAGTGGTTTGGATGAGTTTTCTGGTAAGAACAGAGATTTTCTTGGCACCCTGGTGGTCTCTGCTCTGCTACTCACATCCATGTTGATCAGATATTTGAGAACAGAAATCTTACGATAACCTCAAGAAAAGCTTTCCCTCACAACAAAAACTGTCCGACACCTGACTGTTTTGACACCTGGTCTTTGAGGTCATTTATCACACAACCAGTTTGAATAAATACCAGCTGTAAATTCCTCCACTCAATGGTGAAATGTGTAGCACCATGTCAGTCAAGTCAAGTGGGGTTTACTGTCATTTCAACCATACACACTGTATATAGTGAAACAAAACAGTGCTCCACCATGGATTCGAGGGGTGCTATATATAAAAAGAAATTGAGACAATTCAGTGGATGGTACTAAACATCAGTGTACATTCAAGAAGCCTTGATTCCCTCTCATTAGGCACAATACTTTAATGCATCTGATTAGACATAGAATAGTTATTTAATATAAGTAATCAAGCCAGCACAATACAGTTGAGGGAGTTACATTTCAAGTTTGAACTTTTTTTGTGGGAGGGCTGGCTGAGGCAGAAAATATGCATGTCAGATAAGCAGGACATCAAAGAGAATAACAAGACTACAAGGAGAATAACAAGGAGAGGTATTTTAAAGGAATGGAAAAAAGTCCACTTCGTCACTTAATCTATGAGGTTTGGTGATCTGCAATGATACAATCCAAGAAGTCTCTCTCTGGAGGAGTTTTTTAAGTCGGTCTCTTGCTCTTATCTGATGTGGAATTACTAAGAGCAACCACTCTAAATGAGGAGAGACTCCCATATCCTGCCTCCTCATGGTGAAAGACTACAAGGTAATTCAGGTCTTTGGTGCGGATTGCAGTCTCATGCTCCTTCAATCTTCTCTTGGTTCTATCAACCACTATAAAAGTGTTCACAAGGGCATTCAATATGATAAACCGACTAATCGTTTCTATTGTTTACACGATAAACAAACTGGGTGTTACACTGTAAGTAATTCATTTTATATGTATCTTTGAGTAAATATATCCACAAATGTCTTTGCTTTAGAAATGTCCTGACAGTGGCAGCAATTTCCACACATGTAGGTAAACCCAGTGATGGTGCAGAGCCTTTGTGTTTATACATGTGAAAAAGTTATTAATTATTTAGTTAAGTTCAACCTTCTCATCTGCTGTTAAACATATTTATATTATTAATTATTTATTTATTTAAGTTCAGCCGTCTCATCTGGTGTTAACTTATTTATTTATTTGCTTTTATATGTTTGGAACTCTGGAACAGCACAAACTCTTAAACACATAAACACAAACCTGGACTCCACACATGCATTGACACACACAAAACACTTTTAGAAAAAAACTTTACTTCTTACTTGAAAATGTGATTTTACATGAAAAAGTTTAATGTGAAAAAAAGATTATATGGAGAATATGTAAATGAAAAGTGCAAAACTGATGGAAACAAAATGTAAAAAAGAGGAACATGGACATAAAAACAAAATGTAAAATGCCTTTTTTAAATGAATGGTGACAATAAACTCCTTTCAAAGGAAAAGTCTGCTGTTAAACATCGGCCTCGGCCTTTTGGCTAAAACCAAGGGGGCGGGACTGCGGTCGACTTTGGTGTGCTGTGTGGATTTTACTTCTCAATAGAACTATCCCATACACTCTAAAGTGATATTTGGCTTTACTCCTTTTGTTTTGCACATTTGTTGAATTGCACATTTGCACCTTTACTTGTCTGTGTTTTATTCTCTTTTAGGTTCCAATCTCCTCTCTGGTGTCTCCCCGACCAATTTTCCCAGGAGGCGGAGTCCCACAGGACCACTTTTACTCTCTTTTAGCGGGTTTAGCTCCTTTAAAGCTATTTATCTATTTATTGTTTTGGCATGTTTATTGTTTTAGTGGATTTAGCTAGTTTTAGCTGTAGGTGCTTCCACCATGTCGGCTGCTCGTGCCGGCGTACGGAGGCACCACAGTGTGCATTTTACATTCTTAAATGGGGAGGATGGAAAGCTACTGGAGATGTCTCGTTTAGACTTCTCCAGAAAGCTCATCCAAGCCCAAGAGTGGCCCCTGATTACCCCTGATATGATAAATTGTTTAGTGACTCTGCCCCAGAAGAAAGTATTTGATGTTAGTTTCCGCACTGCTTCCCACCCAAGTGATTTCTGAATCAAGTACCAGAGCAAAAAGGCACAGTTTTCTATGCTTAAGGTTGAGAACTTGGTCGACAACTCCCATAAATGGATTGTTGTTTGTATGTTCAATGAGACAGTTAGCGGTGAGGATATTTGAGTTTGGCTTAGAAGATACTGCCTGGTTAAAAGCCCACCTATTAAGCTTGTGGATGAGGATGGAATCTGGAACTGCAGCTGGAGAGTGCATGTAAAATTACAAGAAGCTCCAGGCGAGCTCCAAGGTCTGAGACACTTGCCTTCGATGATAGTGTTGGGTGAAAACCATGGCTACATCTACTACCAGGGTTTGCCTAAGTTCTGCTGCAAATGCAGCAAGTTTGGGCACCTAGTAGTGAAAGCACTTAGTTTTGTAGTAATAATTGCAGACTGGTGGCAGACTCCGGAACTTCAGGAAACAGGTTTATTCATTACAATGATGCGTCAAGGGAGACATAAGAGTTTCAGCCCGAAAGCATCCACCATTAAATCTAACTCAAACAATGAAAGTACAGTTGAAGTACAATACAATAAAAGGTGATTGGTTCTTTACCTGGCGCCATTGTGTCTAATGGCCCAAGGACACACCTACGGCAATTAACATTATTAAGTGGCTGTGCAGTTGTATGTAGCCACCAAGACTCAGAAATATTACTTATGGATTGTCCTGACCAGTCATACACTTTGACTATTGTACTCCTTGTACTGAGACAATAAAGATGATACCAAACATGAATAGATTCACATTATATAACATACAGATATACATTCCTATCTGAGGTAAGTTTGTCTTTGCAATGTAAATGTGAACAAAAGGTTCTCCTCAGCCACAGGGGTACCAGCAGTTAATTTACATTGATCACCGGGGGAGGATGATCCCTGTTGTTTCTGTGCCATGCCAAATGGTGGCGGCTTCCTGGCTGTCTGAGGCAGAATACACTTCTAAAATTATTGCTATCAGTAGAAGCATGTCAAGAAATTGGTCACATTTATGAGGAGTGTACTAATGGTAGAAAGTGTAATCTTTGTGGGGCTGAAGGCCACCTCTACAGAGATTGCCCGAACTCTTGCCAACAAACTGAAGGCTAGCAAAATTAGCAAGATGACCGCCGGACCGCATGGCTCCGAGGAGAAAGACAAGATGGAGGAGGAGACCGTCCCTGCGGAAGTGGCGGGAAATTCAAACTCCCAGTCAGTCCCAGGGATTGGCCAGAATCCTCAGGGCGGAGTCAATGCGGTACCAGAGAACCAGTGCGGACCTAGCAAGGGGGCGGAGTCACAGAGCCCGGGAAGGGAGGCCCCTCCCTCTGAACAGGACAAAATGGAGGACAAGGAGGTGAGTAAAGCAAGCGAAAGAGAAGCAGACTCGCTCGTTACTGTTTCAGAGGTGAGTGGGGCCTCCGACGGGAGTGAATCAACTGCTTCACTCCCAAACGCGCAAGCTTGGAGTCTCCTCTGCCTGAACAGGTAGAGGATAAAAAGCGCGTGAAACAGGGTTCAGATAGTTCCAGTTTGGGAGATCTGAACCGTCTGTTGCCCGCTGGCTCCCCAAATGAGGTGTCCTTTCTAAGCATAGCGCTAAAATCATCAATGCCAAAGGGGACGCAAGAGACTACCTCTGCGAAACCAAAGGCTGGCGACACCTTTGAACCTCCGGACCCTATACAAATGGGAGTGAAGGAGGAAGAGGTGTCACAGATCATGTGATCTCCGTGGTTTAAAAAAAATGTCTTTGTAGTCTTTTAATGGTTGTTTTGTGTTTTATTTTAACCATACTGCTCATGAGCCTCACCATTTCAGCTATAAATGTTAGGAGTGTAAGGTCCATTGTGAGAGCACAGAGCATTTTATCCCTTTTGAGCACTTTTAAAGCAGATATATTTCTGCTGCAAGAGTGTTCCACTGCCCTGTTTAAACAACTACAAGAAGTGGGAAGAGATGTGGACCCCAGGACCCTCCATCTGGAGCGGATCCAATTTTAACAGGGCAGACGGGGTTGCAATTTTGATCAAAAATGCACACATCTCGGTGAAGGGCAGCACAGTGGTGAAGCCAGGGCAGGCGCTTTTAACCCACCTGAACTTCTTAGAAAGGGATTTGATGTTCTTAATATTTATGGTTTTAATGACAAAAACGACCGTTATGATCTTTTAGAAGAACTGCAGCCCCACTTGCTAGGGAGGGCTCCCCTAGTGGTCAGAGGGGATTTTAACTGCATTTTAAGTAGAACAGATAGGAGAGGGACAGATGAGAATTTTAGAGTAGACAAGTCTTCTGTTTTTTTTTGCAGGGCTTAGTAAGAGATTTTAAATTAATTGACTGTTTTAAATCTCTGCATCAAAGAGAGGAGGGCTTCACCTGGTTCAGTGGTGATGGTACCAGAGCCTCTCGAATTGACTACGTTTTTACACGTGACTGCCCGCCAACCGATGCTACATTGACCCCCCTCTTCTTCTCGGACCACTGCACTACAAGAGTTTTACAGCTGACTTTGTTTTCCAGGCGGTCTTAGGTGGCGTCTTTGGCTTGGTTGCTGAGAACTTGTTCAGTTTTCTGGATTTCACTAGAGTGGGAGTCGTGGACGTGACTTTTTTCAGCCTCGTTAAATGCAAGAAGCTGGTGGCGGACTGGGAGCGAGCCTCGGATGCCCGGCTGGGCGGCCTCCGTCTGAGACCCCTCTATCGACAGGAGTATTTCTCGGTGACTGTCACAATGTACAACCCGTACACAAGCAACGAGGATGTCTTGCTGTACCTCAGGCGTGTGTGCGCGGACGTAAAGGGGGGCACGCACCTGAGGCATACTTTTGGCGTTTACTCGGGCAGATGGAGGTATCCTGTGCGTTTGAAGCCGGACCCTCGCAGCCCCGGTGAGTTTCAGCATTTGCCTTTCTTTTCTATCGGGCCTCACCGGGGTTTGTGGGCAGTGCGGTGAGGCAGGTGGAGGGCCCGCGGGGCCGGCTGCGCTGGAGGAGGAGGCGTCAGTGTTCTCTCCCACTTTGGTGGTCCCCCTCAGGGGCACTGGCGCTGCTGATCCCGAGGTGGCAGCCGGTTCTGGGCCTTCCTCGCCAGCGGCCGGTGATCCGGGTTTTGAGGACCCCTTGGCCTTCTCCCAAGGGCCACTCACATCTTCCCCGGTTTTTGGCAGCGAGAGACATCTGGCAGTGGGTCGCAGTCGCCGGCCTGGCGTAGCACCGGAGCACCCTGGCGACGGCGGCGGTGGGCCTCCCTCCTGCGCTGCAGTAACTGTAAAAGTGGCAGGCTCCAATTCAGGTACTGTGGGTAGGGGTGGGGGGGTTGTTGGGCCTTTTGGCCCGGCAGGCCCTCCCGAGGGGGATGGCGAGTTGTCACGGGACTCAGTGTGACCCCCCCTACCGCTAAAGCTTGATGTTTATGCTTATGTTTGTGTTAAGTGGCAACCAGTCTTTGATAGTTCTGGTTGTGGGTGGAGGGCTGGATGGGTTGTGTTCTGGGGGATTTAATGGTGTGTTTTCTGGACGGTTTGTGGGTTTTCAAGGTACTATTGTCCCCTTTTCTGTTCGCTTTGCCCGTTTGGGGGGGATTGGGGGGGTTTCACCCTTTGTTGGGTGTGTGTAGTTTTTTGGGGGATTTTCCATGGTGTGCTCCTGTGATGGCTCACCTCCGGGTTATGTCCCTCAACGCGAGGGGTCTTAAGTCTGCCCTCAGACGAACTGCTTTCTTTGCATCGGCGGGGGATTTGAGTTTTGATGTCCTGTTTGTGCAGGAGGCCCATGTGGGTGGTGAGGCAGACGTCTCCTCTCTTAAGAAAGCATGGGGTAGGGGTCCTTCAGTGTGGGGAGGTGGGAATGTAAGGGCAGACGGGGTGGGCATTGTTTTCAGGGGGTGGGATTTTGTCGTTGAGGCCGAATGGGAGATCATGGCAGGCCGCGTCCTGTGCGTTGACGCCCAGTGGAGAGGGGTCTCCCTCCGCGTCATCAATGTCTATGCTCCTAGTGTGCCGGCGGAGAGGCGGGGTCTCTTCCCGTTGGTGGAACCCCTCCTCTTCTCAAATAGAATAACCGTGCTTGGGGGAGATTTTAATATTGACCTCGCCCGCTCCCCGGGTTGTGACCTGGCCAGAATGGTGGCCAACTTCCTTCTGAGGGATGCGGCTGAGGTGGCTGGGGGCACTCCCACGGCCACTTGGTCCAATTCGAGGGGCATGTCCTCCCGACTGGACTATCTGTTTTTTCCTGCAGGGGTGCAGGTCATCTCCTATGGTGTGACCCCAGTCTGGTTGTCGGATCACTGTGCGATCGTAGCTGAGGCCGTGGTCGGTGCCGCTCAGAAAACCCCGGGGCCATGGCGCTTGCGGGCCTCCCTTCTGGAGGATGAGGCTTTCGTCCAGGGCCTTCAGGCTGCGTATAGGGCTTGCGGCCCTTCTACCACTCGTGGGCCCAGTGGTGGGAGGGTGTTAAGGCCCGAGTAGCTTTCTTCACCAAGCGCTGGTGCAAGGAGAGTGCGTGGGAGAGGCGTGCGGAGGCAGCACGGTGGACAGCTGAGCTGCGGCGCCTCTGGCGAGGGGGGCTTTCGCCTCGGCTGCGGGGCGGGAGCGGATGGCCATCCAACAGGGTCTTCTGCGGGAGCTCTTCCTGCGGGAGGCCGGGGCTCTCCTATTTACAGCAGGAGCGCGGGATAGGCTGGTCGACGAGACGCCCTCCGCGTCCCTCTTTGCGGCCGCCCGCAGGCACCAGTTTCAGTCTGGGCTCATGGGTCCAGAAGGCCTGGTCACCGACCAGGAAGGGATCCTGGGGCTGGCCCAGGAATTTTATACAGACCTCTTTCAGGCCCCGGGGGTGGACGCTGCCCAGGCTGACACTTTCTTGGATTGCTTGGATGGGAGACTCTCAGAGGGGGAACGAGTCAGTCTCGAGTGCGACCTCTCTCTGGATGAGGTCGGTGGCGCCATGAGATCTTTGAAGACTGGGAAGGTCCCTGGGTGCGACGGGCTCCCAGTTGAGTTTTACCGGGTGCTCTGGCCCCAGTTGGGACCAGATCTCCTTGAGGTGTACAGGGAGCCCCTGGCAGATGGTCTTTTGCCAACATCACTGAGGACAGGACTCATCTCCTTGATTTTTAAGTAAGGGGACCGGTCTGCGCTGGCCCATCACTGTCCTCAATGCCGATCTAAAGATCTTGGCGAAGGTCCTCACAAGGTGTCTGATAAAGGTGATCGGGACAGTGGTCCTCGCAGACCAGACGTGTGGAGTCCCAGGAAGATCTTGCAGCCTGAACCTGGTCTTGGTGAGGGATGTAGTGAGTTGGGCGGAACAGCGGCGTCTGCCCCTCGTGTTCCTGAGCCTGGATCAGGAGAAGGCCTTTGATTGTGTGGCCCACGCCTTTCTTTTTAAGCTGCCGGACCGTATGGGCTTTGGACCCATCTTCTGTAGTTCGGTACGCCTCCTGTACACCTCTGCCGTAAGCTGGATAAAGATACAGGGGCGGCTGTCAGGGGCAGTTGCGCAGGAGGGGGGCGTGCGGCAGGGCTGCCCTCTCTCGCCGCTCCTGTACGTCCTCAGGGTGAAATGGGCAGTGTGGGGGTATATTAGAGTATGTGGGAGGGAGGGGGGCCACCAGGAGGCCTTGCGGGTTTGGAGGCACCTTGCTAGCCCTGTTTTTCTCTAGTCCACTGGGGGGAGCCGTGCTTCCCTGTTCTGTGACCCCAGTCCACTTCTCCTCTTCCTCTGTTTGAACCCGGGTGGGTGTGTTCTGAGAGCCTTTTGAGGGGGGACTCCTTGTTCTAGGGGTGGTCTTATGTCAGGGTGGGAATAAAGGTTTTTATTTTATTTCCCTTTTTTAGGGGGATCTGTTCTCAGGAGTGGGTGACATAAATAGGCCTTTGCTGTCTTAGTGTTGCGGGATGATGAGACCCTTTGTTCTTGTAACAGTTGGTCCTGTTATGTATTGATTTGTGTTTGAATTTTGATGTCCCAAAGGCAATAAAGATCTGTCTATTTTCAAAAAAAAAAAAAATCTGTTCTTATCAATTTAATATCTGATACGTCCTCTACCCGAGGACTATATATTAAGCGGATTTTTAGAACTGGGAGACAGAAGAGGGGCTTGCTCCGTCCTCTCCACGCATCGACCCGGTATTGCAGTGCCTCCGGGAACGGTGCACATTCCTTTCATGGTCAAAGAAAAGAAGAGTGGAAGCTGAAGGTGGGCTGAGTGGAAGCTGAAGATGGCCAAGAGGATCAAGATCAAGAGGACGGGACTGCGGTCGACTCTGGCTTGGTGTGCGGGGAGTACTTTGACATAGTGCTTGCCTATACAAACCAGAGTGATATCTTTGCTCATTTGCACATTGTTTGAATTGTATTTTGCACTTTTCACTTGCTTGTATTTTGTTCTTTTTTTCAGGTTCTGGCTCTTCCTCCCTGGAGTTTCTTCCCCAACTAGCCCAGGAGGCAGAGTCCTACAGGTAAGTGCTTTTTACTTGATATTAGCTGGTGTTTTAGTTATTTATTTATTTATTGTTTTAGCTTATTTATTGTTTTAGTGGTTTTAGTTAGCTGTTGGTGCCTCCAGCAGACATGTCGGCAGCTCGTGCTGGCATGCGGAGGCACCACAGCGTGCGCTTTACTTTTAAAACAAAGGATGGTAAGCTGCTGGAGTTGTCCAGGTTGGACTTCTCCAGAAAGCTCATCCAGAAGGCTTTGAGTTTTAATGCTAGTGATTTGAATTGCCTGCTGACTTTGCCTGGAAACAAGGGTTTTGACGTTAGCTTCCGCTCGGCTTTTCTGCTCAGTGTGTTCTGGCAACGGTTTGAAGTGTGTAAAGGCCAGTTCTCCATGTTTGAGGTGGAAAAACTTAGTGATAATTCACAGAAACTAGTGGTTGTCAGGATGTTTAATGAAACTGTTACTGGAGAAGACATTGCTATGTGGCTGGCTAGATTTTGCACGGTTCAGGGCCCACCGGTCAAGGTACTTGATGAGGATGGCATTTAGAAATGCTCGTGGAGGGTTCCTATTAAACAGTGGGAAGACCTGAGCAGTTACCTAGGCCTCCGTCAAATACCGTCCATGATTGTGTTGGGGGAAAACCGAGGCTACATCATCAAAGAATGCCCAAACTGTGTCGTAAATGCGGCCAGCTAGGGCATTTAGCCGAAGCGTGTACAGAAACCGTGTGCAGGAAATGTAAAGAGATTGGGCATTCTTTTGAAGAGTGTACAAATGGCAGAAAGTGTAATCTTTGTGGAGAATTAAACCATCTCTTCAGAGATTGCCCGCAAAGTTTTGCCAACAAGCTAAGGCTAACAAGATGGCCGCCCGGCCGCATGGTCCAGAACAAAGAGAGAAGGAGAAGAACAAAATGGAGGAGGAGGTAGTCCCTGAGGTTTTGGCGGGAGATTCGAATCTTCAGCTGGCCTCAGGGATTGGCTGGGTGGCTGAGGGTGGAGTTGACAACCAGGCAGAGTCTGAGCAGGCACTGGAGGCCACACCCTCCCAGCTCTTTCATTTACATTTACATTTAGGCATTTAGCAGACGCTTTTATCCAAAGCGACTTACAAAAGAGGATAACATTCAAGCTACAACACAATGAACTAACAAGGAGTGCATATTGCTAACATAGAATCTGCACTGTTTTAAGTTGAAAGTGCAATAGTGTAACAAAGTGTAGAGAAATTAAATTATTAAGTGCATTCTCAAAGTTTACGCCAGGAGATATTCTTGGAAGAGCTTAGTCTTCACGAGTTTCTTGAAGGTGGAGAGGGTATCAGTTGATCTGGTAGCACTTGGGAGGTCATTCCACCAGCGCGGAACCAGATATGAGAAGAGTCTGGACCGACCTGCACAAGGTGTTGGCCGTGCTAGAAAACGTTCCTTAGAGGAGCGTAGTGGTCGTCGGGTGACATAGGGCTTCAGAAGAGAATTCAAGTAGATGGGAGCAGAGCCATCATTCACCCTGTAGGCCAACATAAGTGCCTTGAATTTAATGCGAGCAGCCAAGGGCAGCCAGTGAAGTTCAATGAACAGAGGTGTGACATGTGCCCTTTTTGGCTGGTTAAAGACCAGACGTGCAGCTGCATTCTGGATCATCTGTAGCGGTCTCACTGCACAGGCTGGTAGGCCTGATAGGAGGACATTGCAGTAGTCAAGACGAGAGATAACCAGGGTCTGAACCAGGAGCTGGGTTGCATGTTGGGTTAGGTACGGCCTGATCTTCCTTATGTTGAATAGGGAAAAACGGCACGACCGAGCCACAGAGGCAACGGGATCTGCAAAGGTCAGTTGGTCATCGATCATGACACCTAGGTTTCTTGCCACTTTGGTGGGAGAAACAGACAGGGAGTCGATCTTGATACCGATGTCGTGGTGTATGGCTTGTTTGGCTGGGAGGACCAGCAGTTCAGTTTTGGAGAGATTTAGTTGGAGGTGATGTCCTTTCATCCATGCAGATATATCGGAGAGACAGTCCGAGTTCCGTGATGACACCGTGGAGTCGTCCGGCGGAAAGGACAGATAGAGCTGGGTATCATCCGCATAGCAGTGGTAAGAGAAGCCATGGGAGTGGATGATTGAGCCCAGCGAGGTGATGTACAGTGCGAAGAGAAGGGGCCCCAGCACAGATCCTTGGGGTACTCCTGTGGCGAGTTGGTGAAGTGCCGATGTCTGTCCTAGCCACGATACGTTGAACGACCGTCCAGTAAGATAGGACTTGAACCAGGAGTGCACTGTGCCATCAATCCCAATGTTGGTCAGCTTGTCCAGTAGGATGCTGTGGTTGACCGTGTCAAATGCTGCTGATAGGTCCAGCAGGATGAGCACTGAGGACTGACCTGCCGCTCTGGCCTCTTTTAGTGCTTCCGTCACAGACAGAAGCGCCGTTTCAGTGGAGTGGCCACTTCTGAAGCCAGATTGGTTGGAGTCGAGGAGGTTGTTCTGAGTGAGAAATCCTGTGACCTGTTTAAAGACAGCTCGTTCAATGGCTTTGGAAAGGAAGGGAAGAAGAGAGACAGGCCGGTAGTTCTCCACTTGAGTGGGAGCGAGGGATGGTTTTTTGAGCAATGGTGTTACCTGGGCTTGTTTGAAGGCAGTGGGAAATGTACCCCTAGTTAGTGACGCATTGACCACATGTGTGGTTGCTGTCACAATTGTGGGGGTTATGGCCTGAAGAAGGGTTGTTGGGATAGGATCCAGAAGACAAGAGGTAGGCCGGCTGTCTGTGAGAAGCTTAGACACCTCTGCCTCGGAGAGAGGAGTGAAAGAAGAAAAGGAAGCAGTTGGTGTAGAGAGGCTAGGAGAAGGAACCTGTGTAGATTGGTTTGAGAACTGACTACTAATAGCTGCAACTTTGTTAGTGAAGAATGCAGCAAAAGTGTCAGCTGTGAGGTTAGTTGGAGGAGGTGGGTTTCAAGAGCAGGCACAGGAACAGGAAAAGGTTGAGTCAGCGGAGGAAGGGGAGGAGCCTGTCTCCTCTTTGGTGACTGTGCCGGAGGTAAGTGTGGCCTCCAGTGGGAGTGAAATTGTAGCTTCACTCCCTAATGCGCAGGTGGCAAAAAGGCCCTTGGAGTCTCCCCAGTCAGAAATGACTGAGGATAAAAAGCAGGTAAAACAGGCGGCAGATAGTTCCTCTTCGGAAGATCTGAATCGCCTGTGGCCCGTTGACTCCCCCTCAAATTAAGTGTCTTTTTACGGCATCGCGCCAAAATCATCGACGCCAAAGACAAAGCAAGAGGTTCTCTCTGCGGAGCCTGAGGCCGGTGACTTTGGCAAACCTCCGGATGCCTTAGTGGAGGTCAAGGAGGAGCTGGAGTCACAGGAGATCAGTTGATCTCCCTGTTTTTATATCTCTGTAGTTTTTAAAGAAAAAGTCATTCTTGTTTTTTACTCACACTGCTCATGAGTCTCATAGTCTCTACAATAAATGTGAGAAGTGTGAGGACTCATACACGGGCACAGAGCATTTTAACCCTTTTGAGCACTCTTAAGGCAGATATTTTTCTGCTGCAAGAGTGTCCGCTGCCCTTTTTACAAAATTACAAAAAGTGGAAGAGATGTGGACCCCAGGACCCTCCATCTGGAGCGGATTTTAACAGGACAGACAGGGTTGCCATTTTAATAAAAAATGTGCACATCTCGGTGAAGGGCAGCACAGTGGTTAAGCCAGGGCGGGTGCTTTTAACCCACCTGAACTTTTTAGATAGGGATTTTAATGTGCTGTGTGTGTATGGTTTTAATGACAAGAACGACCGACATGAGTTTTTAGAGGATCTGCAGCCCCACATGCTAGGGAGGGTCCCCTAGTGGTCGCAGGGGATTTTAATTGCATTTTAAGTAGATCAGATAGGAGAGGGGCAGGAGAAGATTTTAAAGTAGACAAGACATCGGTTTTATTACAGGGTTTAGTTAGAGATTTTAAGCTAGTGGACTGTTTTAAATCTCTGCATCAAAGAGAGGAGGGCTTCACCAGGTTCAGTGGTGATGGTACCAGAGCCTCTCGAATTGACTATGTGTTTACACGTGACTGCCCGCCAACCAATGCGACATTGACCCCACTCCATTTTTCTGATCACTGCATGCTTTCCTGCACCCTCTCACTCCCAACAGGTGTGACGGTAGGGGGAGGGCTGTGGAGGCTGAACTGCTCCCTGTTACAGGATGAGGAGATAGTAAGTGAATACAGGGAGCAGTACGGTCTCTGGCAGTCCCTCCAGGACTTGTACGAGACACGGGCACAGAGGTGGGAGATGGTGAAGGGAAGGACCAAGAAATTTTTTAGAAAGAAAGGTAAGGAGAAAAAGAATAGGGAGAGGAGACGCATGATGGGGCTGCAAAAAAGACTGCAGAGGTATTTTAATCTTTTAAACCAAGGAATAGATATGCATGATGAAATAAATGCAGTCAAACAAGAAATGTCAGTTTTATCCAGCATTCAAAGTAGAGGGGTGATTTTAAGAAGTCGAGAAAGAGACATTGAGGAAGGAGAAAAATGTACAAGATACTTAAAAAAAAAAAACAAGAGGGAGGGCAATCATGAAAATAACTAAAGATGGGAGGGATTTTACAGAAACAAAAGAAATTTTAGACGTGATTGAAACTTTTTATAAAGACTTGTACGCTGAGAAAGACATTGACGACAACACCCTACAGGAAGTTTTACAGTTTTTAGACAAGAAAGTTGACAGTGTGCTTTTAGACCAGGATTTTACGGTTTTAGAAATAGAGAAAGGCCTGAAAGGTTTTAAACCGGGGAAGTCCCCTGGAGAGGATGGGCTTCCCCTGGAGTCTTGACTTGCCAGTTGGACTGACTGCGACCTGTTCACTTTACATGGACGACGTTACCCTTTTATGTTCTGACGTTTTATCGGCCCAAAGAGCACTCGACTTGACTGACTGGTACGGAAGGGCCTCGGGCACTAAGCTAAACAGGAACAAGTCCGAGGCCCAGCTTTTTGGGCCTTGGGGTGACAGGCGACCTAATTTGACAGTAGATTTTAGAGACAGACATGAAGATTTTAGGTATTAAATTTGACAGAGAGGGTGGTGGACGGGGTAACTGGACGGACGTGCTAGGGAAAGTTAGACAAAGACTGGGGTTTTGGGGACTGAGGACACTACTTTGCATTTTCAATTTGAAGAACATCTGTATGCTAACGACCAGCAGGCGCTACAAGAACTAAAGGCATTAGGCAGCATAAGCAGGGCAGCTAATGTAAGAAACGGCAAGGGAGGAGATTGGTTAATTGATGGTTGCTTACAGTAAATGTGTTTAGCAGTCAATGGACAAGTCCTTAATTTCCCTTAAAGTCAAACAACCCAGTCATTCCTCTTAATGTAAAAAACACACTGCAATAGTCAAGGCCAGAGATAACCAAGGTCTGTATCAGGAGCTGGGTTGCATGTTAGGTTATCTTACGTTATCAATAAAGAGACCTTTGGCTGATAATATAAGGCATCTTAGAACAGCTCTGAGTCTATACTGGGCACAACTAACAAGGTTATTTTGTCATGTCTTCTCTCTCTGTCAGGCTCAGTGACTGTGGTATCTCAGATGAAGGTTATGTTTGTCTGGCTCTCTCTCTGATGTTGAACCTCTCCTGCGTAAAAGAGCTGGATGTGAGCAACAACCATCCTGGAGAATCAGCACAGGAGCAGTTATCTGCTACACTGGAGGATAGTCATCATGAAGTCAAAGCGCTTCAGTGTGTATTGATTGAACTGATATTGCATTCCTGGTTTGGCAGAAAGCTATGGCAAAAGTGTCAAATGTATTTGGTAGATGACTGAACACAAAACAACAACAACAACTGTTCATTTAAACTTATGAAGGATGGAGACAGGAATAAATGTGGCCTTGTTATTTTTAGACAGTGTTGATAATTAGTTGTGTGATCTGTTACTGCTCTGTCTGTTATACTTCCCTATACAGACTAGATGGCCATAAACTCTGTGCTGAATCCTGTGAGATTGTAGCCAAAGTTTTACAGTCACCAAACTCCCTAATAGAACTGGACCTGAGTCACAATGATCTGAGAGATTCTGGAGCTCTGCATCTCTCTAAGGGTCTGTGTAGTTCACATTGCAAACTACAGATATTAAGGTTGGTACTGAAGATGTCACATCATCTGTCTACATCACTCTACTGTGGTGTCCGACTTGCGTGTGGGAAGTAAAATCTGCCAGAATTCAAAATAATAGTGAAAACAATCATTTCAAAATGCAAAAATCTTTTTACCTTGTGTTTTCTCATGAAAAATGACATAAAATAACTACATTCTGTTTTTTTCCTGATAAGCACCAGTCATTTGTGACAAAAATGAACAGTATTTGTCATTTCATATTTTCATATACTGTTGCCATATTTAAAATGGAAAAGCTAACTGAGATAAGGAAACCCAAACTCAACTTTGGCTATGATATAGATATGATATGCATATCGTGTCAAAATAAAAAGGTAACAGAGGGACATCTAATAGTAATTTACTGTCCATTTTTCACACTGCATGTCCATTTTCCACTTTGCATTTTCAATTTGAAGAACATCTGTATTGTAATGACCAGCAGGCGCTACAAGAACTAAAGGCATTAGGCAGCATAAGCATGGCAGCTAATGTAAAAAACAAGGGAGGTGACTGGTTAATTCCCAGGATGAAGGTCTTGATGGTTATTTACAGTAAATGTGTGTAGAACTCAATGGGCAAGCCATTTTCCTTAATGTCAAACAACCCAGCCATTTCTCTGACTCTGACTCAAGACAAACACAGGTGAACAGGCTATGTTGTAGGCAGGGTTTTGCGTATTTAATGATTTTTCATTGTGAACAGTCCAAACCTGATTCCACACCGGATTCACCGCTCCACTTCTCAAACGTGAAGGACCAGTTCAATCTATAATCATCCTCCAGTCAAATGGAAGGAAGGAAGGAAGGAAGGTAGGTAGGTAGGTAGGCATTTTTCTGAACACTGCATGCTCTCCTGCACCCTTTCACTCCCAACAGGTGTGACGGTAGGGGGAGGGCTGTGGAGGCTGAACTGCTCCCTGTTACAGGATGAGGAGATAGTAGGTAAATACAGGGAGCAGTACAGCCTCTGGCAGTCCCTCCAGGACTTTTATGATTTATGCACACAATGGTGGGAAATGGTGAAGGATTAGATTTTAGTAGAGGTAAAGGAAGAAAAAAGGGAAATGTCCATTTTAAGTGAGAGGAAAAGCAAAGGAGCTATTTTAAGAAGCAGAGAAAAAGAGGTGGAGGAAGGAGAAAAATGTACAAGATATTTTTCCATAAAAATAATTTCACGAGGGGGAGGAATAACAAAACTTAAAGAAGATAGGAGGGAGGAAACCACCACAGATAGGATTTTAAAGATTACTGTTTTTTGGAGTTTTATGGTAATCTGTATGGTGAAAAAGTAATAGATGAAGAAACAATTAAAAAAGTTTTAAAGTTCTTAGAAATGAAAGTTAACAGTCAGAATGTTTTACAAGAAGATTTGATAGTGGATGAACTTTTCAAATGTCCAAAGGTTTTAAGGTTTTAAATGAGGGAAGTCGCCCTTTGCTTTGCAAGAGATAAAAATATTCAGCTTTTAGTCCTAAATTCAGATTTTGAAAAAGCTTCTGATCGGGTCTTGCATCAGTACCTATTCCAGGTACAGTGAAAAATGGGTTTCCCAGGGAGGTTTTTAGAGTTGGTGGGACTGCTATATACAGACATACAGGTGGGGCAGGTGCCTGAGGCATAGCTTTGGAGTGTACTCTGGAAGAGGTACGCCATATGTTTGAAGCCGGATTTGTAGCCTTGGTGAGTTTCAACACCTGCCCACTTTCTTTTCGTTCGGGCCTTACCAGGGTGTGCTGATCTATCCTGGCCAGCCGGACTTCTGCCGGGCTTGTGGGAGGGAGAGCTGCCCAGGGGCTGAGTGCCGCTTTTGCAGTGCCGCTGACCACCTGACGGCTGCCTATCTTGCTCGCTTTGTGGGGAGACGGGCAACCTTTATGCTCACTGTCTGCACCGTAGAGCAACGAATGCCGGGGTTGTTGCGGGAATCGAGGCTGTCGGAGAAGTAGCAAAAGATGGCCGCCGCACGGCTTTCACTACACAACAGCAGGTTGCATCACATGGCCAGGCCCCGGCCCAGGGGCACCCTCCAAAGGTTGCTGCTGATGCTGGAGAGGGAGAAGGTGCGTCAGGTGGCGGAGGCGCCCCCTGGTGACGTGGCAGGTGTTTTGTCGCCGGGCATGGAGGTGGTGGTGGTGATCCTTTCCCAGTAGCTGGCATCCCTGTTAAGTGATTAGGGGGATTGTGTGGTGGAGGAAGAGGTTTTGGAGATACGCCTGGCTGCTGTGGAGGCCCACGGTGAGAGTCTGGCAGTTATGAAGGAGGCTGTGCAGGAGGTGGCAAGGAGCCTGGATGACGAGCTACGCCAGGACGTCCAAACCGAGCAGCGTGCTCTCCCCCTTTCCCTGAGCCTCATTGGCAGTTCAGGCAGTAGGGGAGATGTGGCGATGGCTGTAGAGCAAAAGGTAGCCATTAAGAGGAGTATGGCCTCTTTTGGCCCATCGGGTAGTCGTGGGAGGCACATGTGGGGGGTTAAACAGTCATCAATGTCTAAAATCCCAGTGTGCTGGTGGAGGGACAGGGTTTCTTGCCATTGGTGGAACCCCGCCTCTTCTGGAATACGATAATCATGCTTGGTGGAGGTTTTAATATCAACCTCACCCACTCCCTGGATTACGACCTTGCCAGAATGGTGACTGACTTCTTTTTAAAGGATGCGGCTGGGGTCGCTCCCTTGGTGGCCACGTGATCCAACTCGAGGAGCATGTCCTTCCAACTGGACTATTTGTTTTTCCCTGTGGGAGTGCAGGTTGCCTCCTACAGCGTGAACCCAGTCTGGTTATTGGATCACTTTGTGATTGCGGCTGAGGCCGAGGTCGGCGCTGCGCAGAGGGCCATGGCGCTTGAGGGCCTCCCTGCTGGAGGATGAGGCCTTTGTCGAGGGCCCTCTGACTATGTATAGGGGTTGGATGGGCCTGCGGCCCTTCTTCAACTCATGGGCCCAGTGGTGGGAGGGTCAAGTGGCCTTCACCAAGCCCTGGTGCAGGGAGAGGCATGTGGAGGCGGCACGGTGGACTGCAGAGTTGTGGCGCCTCTGGCGAGGGGGTCTTTCGCCTTGGCTGTGGGGTGGGAATGCGGGAGCAGGAGTGCGGGGTCATTCGGCCAATGAGGTGCCCTCTGGGTATCTCTTTGCAACCGCCCACAGGCACCAGTTCCAGTATGGGTCCCGCGGGCCTGGTTACTGACCAGGAATGGATCCTGGGGCTGGCCCAGGAGTTTTATGCGGACCTCTTTCAGGCCCGGGGTGGACGCGGCTCAGCAGCTCTCGGAGGAGGAGCGGGTCAGTCCTGAGTACAACCTCTCTTTTGATGAGGACACTATGAGGTCTCTGAAGACTGGGAAGGTTCCTGGGTGTGATGGGCGTGTGGTTGAGTTTTACTGAGTGCTCTGGCCTCAGTTGGGCCCTGGCAGATGGTCTGTTGCCAACATCACTGGGGACAGGATTCCTCTCCCTGATTTTCGAGAAGGGGCACCATCACCGTCCTCTCCAAACGCTCACCGACCTACAGGTCTTGGCAAAAGTCCTGACGAAGGTGACTGGAACGGTGGTCCTTGTGGACCAGACGTGTGGGGTCCCTGGGAAATCTTGCAGCCTGATGATCTGACCCTGTTCATGGCCTGTAGGGGGAGTTTTGAGATGGTGGCGTGGGTCCTAGGCAACTTTGGCCAGGCAGCAGGGGCCAGGGTGAACCTGGGCAAGCCGCCATGGGCTTTCGGCTGTGGGACGGCTTGACAGAGGTTCCAGGGGGTTTTAGGGTGGAGATGCGCTATCTGCATATCCTGGGGGTTGAGTGTCTGAAAAGGAACTTGGGTCACCATAATTGGTGTGTGCTTCTAGAGAGGGTGGTGCGGAAACTGGTGCTCCACAAGACGCATCCTCCCTCCCTTTTTGGGCGGGTGCGGGCGGCGAAGGTTGAGGTTTTGCTGGTCCTGAACTACCTTGTATAAGTTTTCCCAGTTCCCAGTGAGGGTGTCTGGAGGTGTCTGAACTCTGTGGTGTTCCAGTCTGTGTGGTCTGTGCAGTCGGAGTTGGTTTGCAGGAGGGTGATGTGTCGCCCCCGAGTTTTAGGATATTTTTGGAAGCTCTGCCTTGGTGGAGCTGCACGGCCTTGTTGAAAGTCGAGTTATTCTCGTTTTGCCCCACCTCGTTGATGGCATATTGCTCTCCTCGCCCCCTCCCCCCTGGCTCAGCTTTGAGTTTGTCATAACGGCGCGTCGGACCCCGTACAGTTGTGTGATATCGCTTCTCGGCCTTTTGGCTAAGATCAAGAGGATGGGACTGAGGCCGACTCTGGTGTGCGGAGAGTACTTTTTCATAGTACTTTCCTATACAAACCAGAGTTACATTTTTGCTATTGTTGGCTTATTTGCACACTGGTTGAATTGTATTTTGCACTTTTCACTGCCTGTGTTTTATTCCCTTTTCAGGATTTCAAGCTCCTCCTCACAGAAATGGGTAGTTGTTCATTTGTTCAATGAGACAGTTAGTGGCGAGGATATCCATGTTTGGCTTAGAAGATACTGCCTAGTTAAAAGCCCACCTATTAAGCTTGCGGATGTGGATGGAATCTGGAACTACGGCTGGAGAGTGCATGTAAAATTGCAAGAAGCTCCAGGTGAGTTCCAAGGTCTGAGACACTTGCCGTTGATGATAGTGTTGGGTGAAAACCATGGCTATATCTACTACTAGGGTATGCCTTAGCTCTGCTGCAAATGTGGAGAGTTTGGGCACCTGGTAGAAGCGTGTCAAGAATGTGTGTGTTGGGAAATGTAAAGAAATTGGTCATGCTCATGAGGAGTGCACTAATGGCAGAAAGTGTAATCTTTGGGGGGCTCAGGGTCACCTTTACAGAGATTGTGCAAATTCTTTCAAACGCGCAAGCTGCGAAGAGACCCTTGGAGTTTCCTCCGCCTGAACAGGTAGAGGATAAAAAGCGGGTGAAACAGGGTTCAGATATTTCCAGTTCGGGAGACCTGAACCGTCTGTGGCCCGCTGGCTCCCCAAATAAGGTGTCCTTTCTAAGCATTGTTCTAAGCATTCTAAGCATCTAAAAACATCAGCGCCAAAGGGGACGCAAGAGACTACCTCTGCGAAACCAAAGGCTGGCGACACCTTTGAACCTCCGGGGGTGAAGGAGGAAGAGGTGTCACAGGGGATCATGTGATCTCCCTGATTTTAAAATTGTCTTCATAGTCTTTTAATGGTCGTTTTGTGTTTTATTTTAACTATACTGCACATGAGCCCCACCATTTCAACTATAAATCTCAACTATATAGCATATCCATGGGCAGTTTTCAATACAGTGGTGAAGCCAGAGTGGGCGCTTTTACCCCACCTGAACTTCTTACATAGGGATTTTAATGTTCTTAATATTTATGATTTTAATGACAAAAGTGATTGTTATGATCTTCTAGAAGAACTGCAACCCCACTTCCTAGGGAGGGCTCCCCTAGTGGTTGGAGGGGATTTTAACTGCATTTTAAGTAGAACAGATAGGAGAGGGGGAGATGAGAATTTTAGAGTAGACAAGTCTTCGGTTTTATTGCAGGGCTTAGTTAGAGATGTTAAATTAATTGACTGTTTTAAATCTCTGCATCAAAGAGAGGAGGTGTTAGAATTTTGTGATTTCATGTGATCTCTTGTCCCCATTTCTAACTATCAAATGAATAATCCCTTTTGTGAGAGGCTCCAAGTTATCTATCCAGCCAAGGCTGTACAGAATGTTCAGTAAACAACCGGCGTGGCCTGATGGGGCCCCAGAGGTCGCCTTGACCGGTGATCATGTGTCGATGCTTGTTAGGTGCCGATCTTTGGTATGTGCATGTATGTTCCTGTTTTGGCTACGTAAGGTTTGCTCAAATCTAAACCCTTGAGTGTGTCTCCGAGTTATGTTCTTATATGGAATGTCGCCAAGATTAGAAACTGTTCCAGTTGTTGTTTTCTACGTTTTATGATGGATTTATGATTAGACTTTAAAGTATCTGTAGAACCCATTTTCTCGATACCACATGAGAAGGATCCGGACGAGCTACGCTACATCTTCGTGTCCTGTCTCAACCTCGCGGGAGAGACAGAAGAGTGACTTAGGCAGATAGTCTTTAGACTTCGCTTTGTTACTTCAACCTTTTGATTTTCCATCTAATCAACAGTTGTAATTTATTTAATTAATCCTGTAATAAATCATTGATCCTGATCCAACGTAACCAAGTCATCCAATCTTCTATTCCGCTGGGAAGAAAACACAACGCAATCTTAAAAGGTGAACAGTAACTTCAGGTGTAAAGTTAAACTGCTAAACTGTTAAACTTAGACTTTTGAAAAATCCAGTGGGAGTGCCGTATTGCCCGTGGGAGAGCTGAGCTGACTCTGCTGTCTTGGAGCTGTGCCGGTGCCCTGCTGACCTGTGTCTGAACTTGCCTGTATGCTGACGGAGCGTGGATGTGAGGGACGCCTCTTCTCCAACTCTGATCTACTATTAGGTGGGGAGCAAATCTCTGACTTTTCCTTGTATGAAAATAAGAATCAGTAGCTGCACTTCCTAGTGTAAATTAATAACTATCTGAAATAGAAGTTGGATGTAATTGTGTACCTATGTCATTGGTTTATGAGCTCAAGAAATCATTGATATAAGATTAAGTAAAGGCCTGAGTAAACTTAGATTCGTGCGAATTAAAAGAACGAAATTTCCAAGGGTCTGAGAACCCAAAGTGAGAGTGGATCCCAAATAACTAGTGAAAGAGTTAAAGTGGTGACAGTGGCGTGACTGAATATTTTAAAATATTTATGTGTAATCCTGTATGCAGGATACACAAGATATTGCATGTTTTGATGGATGTTATGAATATTCTGAACATTTACAATTACGGAAAAGCCTAGACGTGGTTTAGGTGCAAAGTGGGTTAATTAATGCGAGTAGGTATTGATTTAAACGCCTCTGTGTGTCACGTAAAGCTTAACTTGAAAGAGACTAGTTGAGTGAGAAGCATGCAAACTATCCTGTCTGAGAAGCAGATGAGAGATAGCTGTCGTTAAATTTAAAGAGAGAATTTACTCTGTTATTTCTGTTCCGCTGTGAGAGTGTGTAAGAGGGGGGTAGAGTGTGAAATCTGACCTTGACAGACTGCAGCTGGCAAGAGTTTAGAAAACAACCTATCTGGGCTCCTACAGGGGGGAGAAAGAGAGACTGATTAGATTCTCTGGACTTTGTGTTATTTGTGGTTTGTTTCGTTTTTGTGCAATTGCTGTCCCAATTTAAATAGAAAAAAACCAGAGAAACAACAGCCTGTACGATGGCTAAAGCAACGGGAATTTATTCAGATGATGAATATGCTACCAGTGAACAAAAGTCCCAAAGCAAGTTGAGAAATGAGATGATACGAGAATTGTCTCAGAGTGTAATGAAAGAATTTAAGCTGGACAAGATCAAAAAAAGATTGATTAAAGAAGAGAATGTTAACCTCAATGGCTCGATGTGGGCGTTCGAAGACCTAACAAAGGTGTTTTACAAATGGAAGAATGCCAAGAGTAGTAAGATTCCAATGGCTATGGTGTTGATGAGTCAGTTGAGAAGACACGAGACTGATAATCTGAGAAAAATCTACCGAAAGAGAATAGATGAGAGAATTACCAGCAAGCTGGTACGAGCTTCCAGGCTGATGCAAATAAGCTGAAAACTGAAGTGGGCCGTAAGGCAGTCATGTCCCAACGACAAGATCAATGCATGGCAGTCCAAGCCTCAGAGATAGAGAAGCTGAAACAACAGTGTGCTGCTTTGCGAAGAGTTGACGAGGGCCACCAACCTTCAGATGCGTCAGTGCCCCCTTGTGGATGGATGTAGGAGAACAGCCGAGATCCCCAACCAACCCAGCTCACCCTAGTGGTTCAACTGTGAATGATCCAGGAAGCCGACACCCAGTGGATGATGCCAATGTGCGCCCCATGCGCACAAAAACAAAGACCAAGGCTGGTGAAAAAACTGCACTCATTACCCATGTGTCTGCTCCCGCCGCTGACATAGAGAGATGGGCCCAAGTGGTGAAACACCCAAGAGAAGTTGGATTGGATGCCTGGATAAGACGTTTGTAACAGTCTGCACAATCTTCACCCTCGAGATGGATTCCAGATACTGGCCTATAGTCTGGGAGATGCCGAAGCAGACGGCTTAATAAAAAAGGCCTGGACAAAGAATTAGAGGAAGAAACTCCAGATGCGCTCGATGCTGGATGGAGATTCATCAAGGCTTGGATTCAAGAGCGGGCCAGAGCCAATGTGAACTGGAGCAAGATCACCGCAACGGTGCAAAAACCCAACGAGACAGTGGATGAATATTTCAAACGCTTCGGAGATGTCTACGTGCTACACTCCGGTTTGACTGACAATCCCGATGACCTGGGAGCCACCACGCAGCAAGTAGCCAAAGCCACCTTCCTCGACGGTCTGATTCTGGAAATCAAGCAAGGAACAAAGCTAATTTTATCAGGCACCTGGGACAACAATTCTGTATCTCTGGATGCGGTGGTGCGAGCGGCAACGAGAGTAGCCAGAGATCTGGACATCAAAATACGCCAGGTCACTATGGCCAAACTCATGGGGGAAGAAAAGCAAGCAGCTGAGCCATCCACCCAGACGAAGGGAAAGTGAAGACCTGTAAAAGGAGAATGCCATGTGTGCGGTAAGCGAGGACATTGGGCGAAAGACTGCAAATTCCGGAAGTCTTCAAGAGATGACGATTGTCGCAGAGAAGCGATAAAACAAATCAACCAGATGGACGAAGAAAAAGTGAAACAACTAGTAGCGACGATGTCGGGAAACTAGAAGCCCCCTCCGTCCGACCATTGTGAGATTGGAACGAAATAGCCTTTACGTGCCTGCCCAAATAAACAACGATGTTGAATTTGAATTTTTAATTGACACTGGAGCTGAACTCACCATTATTCCTACAAATTTGGCAGAAAAACATAAGATCTCTCTTTCGGGTAAGACAAGATTTGCATACGGTGCTGGAGGGAACCGATTAACATTGCAAAATACCACCACGATTGATTTGAACATTGGCTTAACGGAAATACCTTGTCGCATATGGGTGGGAGAGAAGATACAAGATCCCCTCTTGGGAATGGATGTATTACTGAAGTTGAAAGCAAGCCTTGAATTCAATGAAGGAGAGGTGCAATGGAGACTGCAACGAATACAAGCCTGTGACCTCAAAGATCACCCTATCTGGGCCAAAGGAAAAAATGACTGGATAATTGGATATGGAGCCAGTGAAGCTAACTGGAAAAGTCCCCCCAAGCACGAAACAATACCCAATCAACCGAGCTGCCATCGAGGGTTTGAAACCAATCATCCAGGAATTGGTCCTGCAGTAAAGTCAGAGTGTGTCTAACAGCCCGGTCTGGCTGGTGAAAAAGCCGAATGGGATGTGGAGATTGACGGTTGATTATCGAGAAGCCAACAAGATAATTGACAAATTGACACCTTTCGTCCCTGACCCTTCTACCATCTTTAACACCCTCAGACCTGAACATAAAGTTCTCAGTACTGGATGCCGTGAGCGCTTACTGGAGCATTCCATTAGCCCCCGAATGTCAAGACTGGACTGCTTTCACCTTCGATGGAAATCAATACAAATGGACCCGTCTTCCCCAAGGTCTGCACAACAGTGCCACCCTGTATAACCAAGCTCTACGGAGACACTTGTCCTTGCCTGAAATGCCGAAAATCACTTCAGAAGTTATCACCTACATGGATGATTTGTTAATTGCGTCAGAAACGGAAGAAGAGCATGACAGAGACATGCGGGCGTTGATTGACTATCTCCAGCTGAAAGGACACAAGGTGAGTTTTGAAAAAGCACAAATGTCTATGCCATCTGTGACTTACCTGGGGCATAGAATCTCGGAAGGAAAAAGAGAAATTACAGTTGACCGCACGACCGCAATCAAGCAAATCCCCGAACCCAGCACAATGGGCCCGATGGACGCAAATTGTGTCCAAATTCACAGCCATGCTTCTCTGTTGAATTAATCCGGAGCTATACATCGTAGCGAGATGGAACTTATACCAAACGAAACAGCAGAACCATGGCTTTCCAACGTGTCCATTCGCTTATTATTGCGCTCAAGCATGGGCGAGATATTAATTTTTAAAAAGTCGGAAAATAAATGTTTTTTCTTGTTCTTTGCTTTTGATCACAAAAGTTTCAAGAATGGTTAGAAGGAGAGTGCAGTTCAGTGGTGTGCACACGCCCACGCACACGCCGACACCCATGCCCACGCCCAGTTAGCCTCAGTTCAGGTTCAGGTCAGGTCACTTCAGGTCAGAGGTGTCCATGTCGAGAAGAAATGTACCAGAAAAAAAATTTACTGCAGAGCAAGTGGCTGATTTTATGACTGGTAAAATCAGCATCTCTTGTGACTGGGGTCCTTGTGATGTGGATGAAGGATCTGGATTTGAAAGTGGACTATCTGATGATGAGGAAATGTTTTTCCATGGAAGGGACCCAGTTCAGGATGATCCCCTACTCATGTAAGTTTTCCCTTTCATTTCATTTTCCTTTTTCATTTTCCCTCAATAATGAGAGTGACTGAATTACACTTGTTACAGTTCTTATGCTTGTAACATAAAGAGACAAACATGTACCAAGCCTGTTACTCTGAGGGGGGATGGTAATGGACAGGGGGTAGTGTCTGTGTGTGTGTGTGTGTGTGTGTGTGTGTGTGTGTGTGTGTGTGTGTGTGTGTGAGTGAGTGAGTGATTGAGTGTGTGAGAGAGAGAGAGAGAGAGAGAGAGAGAGAGAGAGAGATTAGTTTGCTAACTGTACAAAATATTTATTTCTCTTTTCAGCAAGTCTTCTAAAACTCTGCAGACTGCAGGCACAACAACCAGTCAGCCTGATGAACAACCTTCCACATCATCTGCCCGCCCTGCTGCCATCCCCCCTCCTCCACCTCTTGCTCCTGCTCCTGCTCCAGCCCTTCCTCCAGCTTTAGCCTCTCCCTTCACTCCAAGGAGATCACCAAGGAATAAGCCACAAAAAAGACTAATACCTTTGCCTGTTATTCCACCAAGGTGTTCCCCAAGGAAAGGTCCTGTTTGACGGAGTCTATTTACAATTCAAGAAGGAGATGTGGAAGAAGACATACAACCAAAAAGGAGAAAAGCAGCTGTGAAGCCCCCAGCCAAAACGTCTAAAAGACAATTCACACCTCCACCGCCTCGTAGGAGAGCCAGAAAGGTTTCTACTCCCACACTCTCTTCTGAACAAGAGCCACCCATCCCCCCACGTAGACGTGCAAGCACTCCTGGACCAAGTGCAACAGCAGACCCAGAGAGGTGGAAAAATGAAGATGAAAGAGATCTTACTCCATTCTCTCACAAATTCTGCCCTGCACGGAACCCAGGATCTGGGCTTGATTTTACTCAGGACTACAGTGCAATTCAGCTTTTTCAGCTATTCTTCACCAGAGAAGTTATTGCCAGCTTGTGCAATAACACAAACAAACATGCTGAACAAAAAAATACAAATGGGGGCCAAATACAAATGGGAACCCCTGGTCTTCACTGAATTTATTATTATTTATAAAATCAGTGCAAATAGTAGCTCACAAAATGAAACCAGATCTGGATAGCCTAGACTGTTCTGAGAAAAACAAGATATAGCATGTATGACCCTTAAAATGACCAAGATATGAGCTTAAAAGTAGAGGTAGTAAAAATACCCCAAAAATGGCTCAGGGCCCAAGCAACTACGTTCATTCTTGGGACTATGCAACTACAACCGAGCATGGGTTGAATCATACAGCGAGAAGGCTCAACCCTTGATGGACTTGCTAAAATCAGTCTGACTGAAGCCCAAAAACAAACCTTTGAGGAATTGAAACAAGCCCTGTGTGACGCACCCGCCTTGGGCATCCCAAACATCAACCGACCCTTTGTACTTTACGTCCATGAGAGAGACGGTTTTATGACAGCGGTGCTAACCCAGGAGCATGGTGGACTACAGAGACCTGTGGGATGTTATTCAGCGAAGCTCGATACTACCGCATTGGGGTTCAGCCCCTGTTTACGAGCTGTTGTCGGGAATTTTTGTAGAGACAAGTAATATATGTATGTGTGCATATAGACATAGGATAAAGCATGTAACAGAGTGTTGTGCTGTTAAAAGAAAGTGTAACTGCCAGCAAGAAAGTAGTATGCTGACTGGTAGATTCCTTTCTGAAAACTGTGTTGAAATCATGTTTAGAGCCTCATCGTAAAAGGACAGAAACTAAGGCCTTGCATAGGATTGGCTCAAGGCCAGCTACATCATCTACCAGTAGGAATACTTAAGGTAGACAGAAAAGGTGTAAGGCTAGAATGGTAGAGGATTATCACTGTTATTACCATTCTCTCGGTGAACGCAATAAAGACTTGGTTGAACAAGACAAACTTCTCTGTATATTTTTGGGTTTTTCCAAGAAACTTTTCCACATAATTTGGCGTCACGAACAATCAGTGTTTTAATTGGTCCCTTTTTCCCCTTTGGATCGGGAGGTTTTGCTTCCGTCTCCATTGGCGAGAGTAAGTTTGATTTTAGTACTATTTTGATTTTAGATTGGAATTATTTAGTGGGTCCACCACTGCAAAGGACCTGTGTGGAAAGTTTGTGGAGATTTTTTTTGCCTTGTTCAATTGCCTTCACCGATCTTTCAGGTCTGTATAAGTGGCAGCATCTTTCATTCTGTCCATGGCAGGCCCATGGATGGGCTGGGAAATGTTTCCATTTTTCTGACTCATATTGTGTTTAAATTTCTGACTCATATTGTGTTTGATATTTTTGTAAACAGGATAGTTTTTCATCTTGGGCATGTTGTCTTGCGTCATTGTACCCTTGCCTCTACGTCCTGTTTGTGTTCGTTTCTCAGCATGTGGAAATGTTCACCTTATGTCAGACGTAACGACCTCATAGTTTAGCTTAAATATAGGACAATAACGGAAGGAGGCGTTATGAGAAGTGTAAAGGAATAATGGAATAAAGGAAATAATGGAAATACAAGGAATTGCGACGGAAGGGCGCAAACATTGGGCTCTAAATTAATTCCGTTTTTGGTATATGGTGTGGACTGTTATTGGTCAGCCACAGAATAATATTTCAGTCGCTGGTATTTTTTGTGAGTTTTCATTGATCGCGCCTAATGGCTCGCTGATTATGAGAGCGTGCTGCTACTAACGGTACCCCGGTCTGGCCTTGCATGCATAAAGGAAGGAAGGAAAAAGCCCTTGATCTGTGTCTTTATGTGTCACGAGTGACGGGACGTTTTCCCGTGATGCGAGTGTGGCTTATGCGCTAGAAAGTTTGTGTTTGGCATGAGCTGTCATGTTTTTTGAATGTGGTGCTGTGCTTTTGTGGAAGCGTGGTACTACAAGTTGTTTTGCATTTTGGGAATTTTGTTGATGTGATGTGCCTCCTGTTTCAGAAGTTTTAAATAACATTTTGGACTGCTGACTTGGGATGTATTTTGTCTCCTGTTGCAACTAGGGGTCACAGGGGTCGCCTAGCCCCTCTCTCCTCTTTCTCCCTTTCCCTTTTCTGTGTGGTATGCTTGTGGATCCTGCTGTGTTTGTGTCCATAGGAGTGTGGGAGTGTCTTAGGCATGTGGAGCGTGAGTCAAGGGTCAGGCAGATGTGCGGCCTGGAACTATTTTTGTCTTCTGGCCTTCTCGTTTGTCCCTGAGATGTGTCTTGTTTGTCTCTTTTCTGTGGTGTTTGATTACTTATGTTGTGAGGTTAGGAGTTTGTGGTTCCAGCTATTTAGGCATAGCTGGAAAAGGGGGGATAAAAAGAAGTGGGATAATAGATATAAGAAATAATAATAGTAAGTTGGAATAAGAATAAGCGAAATAAAATAAAGGAATAGATTTAATATTTTGATTTATTCCAGATCTAAGTTACGGGAGGATTCGAGGAAATCAGAGCAGTTTACGTGCCATCATCAGAGGAACGAGTTGGTAATTATTGGAACTCCCCTTGTGTGCTTGGTAAAGGTGAAATAGACAACGTGGTGACATCTATAGCTTGTGTAGGTAATATATTAACAACAATTATTTTATTGTTTCATAAAGGTGGAATGGAAATCCAGTCCAAACAGGAGTTTACGCCACTTGAGCAGTTGGTGCAGAGGAATAAAGTAGCGGAAGAGCAGATACGAAAAATTAGTGCTAAGTGGGAAAAGCGCACAAAAAAGGATCAAGATCCGTGGCCCTTACAAGGAACATTGGATCTTAGAATCCTAGTACAACTTGAAAGGAAAAAAGGATCAGGAAAGAATGGAACATGTGCGTCGTGTTCTAGCGCAAAGTGATTTAGGAGATTCACAGGTGCAAGAGGACTTAGAAAATAAAATAAAACAAGAATTATGGAATTTTGGACAAAATGCAGTGGCTTCTGGCAGAAGGGTTACAGGTGATACTTCTAGTGATATACGAGATCGTGAAGTATTGGGACAATTTTGGAGTAAGCGCAGTTATATATTAACTAAATTAGAGAAATATGTTCAAATTGCAAATAAAGAAGGGATATCTGTACCTGTTATAGGGACTCTTATTGAAACCATTAAAGCAGAATTGGCTAGAGTAGAAATAGGTCCAGCCACAGCGGAATATCAGCGGGATAAAATGAAGCGTGTAAAGCATTTAGAAGCTTTGACACAATTGGTATATAATGCAGAGGATATATATAAGCGCCGTTCTGGTAAAAGTTTCCAGAAGGGAGATTTGTGTGCTCTTTCTGTTCAGCATGGTTACCTGGAGGGACAGACCTCAAAGGGCACTCCACTGACAGTTATTTTGCAGGATCAGAATCAGATTAATGTTGATAAATTACATTCTTACGTCACTGCCCATACAGATGATGAGGAGAATGAGGAAGAGGGTACTTCAGCATTCATGGCTCCATTGGTACATGATAAGGTAAAGAATATACACACACTTAAGCAAGGATTGTCATTACAAAACGTAGATAGTAGTGAGAACACTTCTTCATCAGGTACCCTGATGATACCTATGATAGTGAAGGGGGACCGTACATTTTATGACCCTTGGGGATTCGCAGATGTGCACGGTTTGATTTCGCGTTTACCCTCTCTTCAGGATGGAGCAGGGGCATGGATACAACGTTTTGAGTCAGAAACACAAGGACATACACTTGCTATTGGAGACATTAAATATTTATTGGGCATAATATTGGGAAAAGAACCATTGGCAGAGGTTCTGTCAAAAGCGGACTTGGACATTATAATGGGGGATCCAGCAGCCGATCATTTGGCTTTCACAACTATGTGAAAGCGCTTAGGATGGCTTATCCAAATCGTTGCCCAGCTAGTGCATTGACATTGACTAAGAAAATCTGATGAAAATCCAACTGCCTTTGTGGAAGCTGCAACAGCACGTTGGCGTTGTCAGCTGGAGTGTGATCCGAATGAGAATGAACTGAATAGAGGACTTTTTCGTCAGGCTGTATTAGATGCTCTTCCAGCCCCAGTTAAGTCACAACTTGAAAATGACTGGCGCTTGCATACTATGACAAAGGATGAGTTTCGTCAAGCTGTAACGCATTTTGTCACCCAGTACAGGAAGTCTGAGGACAGGCGTGCACAGCAGGATACTGAGGCTCAGCGAAAGATTCTGATGAAGCAGTTGAAGGAACTGAAACATCCGAAAAAGGCTCAAGCAGCATTGATAACTGCGGAACAGTCCTCTCCTGCCGCTCAGTCTTCTCCTACTGTGAGTGCTTCACCTGTGTTTGTTCCACCAGTTTCACAGCCGCAGCCCCAGCAGGGCCCACCTCTTGTGTTTCAGCAAAACCGTAACCCCATGGCATCGCCTTCCATCAGAAGGGCTGGAGGCTTTTATAGAGGGAGAGGCCATGGACGTGGACGAGGGTTTGGTCCAGGGGCTTACCAGAATGCAGAATGCTGGATTTGCGGTAACGTTGGACACATTTCCTTTTCGTGCCCAAATGCCTTTCAAAATCGTCAACAAGTTCCTGGGAGAGAGGGCGCGTTCCAGACTGCTGCAGGTCTAGTCCAATCCCCACAGGGAGGTCCAGTAAATTTCGCATTAGGCCAATATTGACTAGGTTCCGATTTAGGAACAGCTCAAAAGGTAACACAGGGGCCTGAAGAAGAACCACATATACATGTAACAATACAGGGTCATACATTACTATTACTAGTTGATACGGGAGCCACTTATACTTGTATTAACACATCTTATATTCCACACATTAGAAGAGATGGGTCAGGAAAGGTAGCTAGGACGATAGGATTTTCAGGTCAAGTGCAATTACTTCTATTTTCTGAACCAGTCAAGATACAAGTAGGACAACATACAACAGTTATGTCAATTTTACTTTCCCCCTCAACTCCAGTCAATGTTTTGGGGCGGGATGCTTTGTGTAGGTTAGGACTTAAAATAAAATGTACTTCACAGGGAGTGTCAGTGGGCGGTCCGGAAGTTCAGATGTCTCTTCTGGTACAGGCTGATACAGAATTGCCATGTGTTTTACCAGTTATGCGTGTGTATTGGATTTCAGATTTAGATAGGACTAGATTAAAACAGGTATGGGAAAAGTGGCAATGTATGTTTAAAGAATATAGTTCTGAATTACGTTTCCCTCATTATCCAGCGCATTGTACTTTAAAGGTCGATATTGCATTGGAGGATGGTGTAGAATTAGAGTGGCGAAGAAGTATATCATCTCAGCGGAACTATTTTTTACGTGTGACAGATATTGTAGTTGGAATCGAGGGAGTGGGGTTATCTGTTTCATTTTTAGATACAATATTAGAGCAGCATTTTGATATGCCTTATACGGTGCCGCATATTGTTCTTGCCGTAGGTACAGGATTTCGATTAAGACATGTGGGAGATATGATGCTTAGAGCATCTCTAAGTACATGGAAGTGTACCAGTGAGGATAGAAAGTTAATTTCAAAGGATGGTATACTCTTTAAGTTGTTGGAGGAGTTGGAACTTAAGGGTTCACCTCGAATGGTGGAATTAACTGATGAAAGTTTTATACCAGAGGGTTTAAAAAATTAGAGGGTTCTCCCATCCAACATTTAGATCAAATTCAAGTATTATTAGCAGTTGTGATGTCACCAAAGCGTTTGGCTATTTGTAAATGTCGAGCACATAAAAAGGGTTGAGGATTTGGTAACTAAAGGGAATGCATTTGCTGATGATGTTGCCAGAAAGGTAGCTCTCAAAGCGAAAGAGTAGGAGTATGTTTCTCTGGCAGATTATTGGTGGGCCTGTGGCCCAGAGTGGGGATTACATAATACCTTGCCAGAAGATTGGAGTGGACTTTGTGCGCGTGTTACCGCTATGCAGGATAGCTCGATTGTATATTCAGTGGATAATGAAATATGGAGTAATGTTTCATTAGGAAAATTTTCAGCATATAAGAATAGGAAAACTAGAGCTATTAAATCATATGAAGAGGATCCAAATGTGTATTTAGATGCTATAGGTCAACCTAGAGGGATACCTCCGGAATATAAAATAAGAAGTGAAATCGCAGCTGGATTTGAATCTATTATCCCTATGATAGGAATTGGGAAATTATGGGAAGTAGCAAATTATCTTTATTACAATCAGCAACGTTTTCTTAATTATACAATTCAGGTTCTTGAACCCTTAGGTGAACAGTTGGATGCTACATCCAGAGTGGCTATGCAAAATCGTATGGCCTTAGATTGGTTGCTGGCCAGAGAAGGAGGAGTGTGTGCAATGATTGGATCTCATTGTTGTACTTATATGCCTAACAATACAGCATCTAATGGATCATTTACCATAGCTATGAAAAGATTAAAAAATTAAGTATTGAATTAGCTGCTAATGCTGGCCGGGATGCTAAGCTGGATCAATGGGTAGACCATTGGATAAAAACTACCTTTGGACCTTTTACTGCATGGTTTGTAAAAATAGCTGGAATGACTGGATGCATTCTTCTTATTGTTTCTCTTGTTTTCTGTTGCCTTGTTCCCTGTCTGAGAACTCTGTTCATAAGGATAGTGGAAGGACAGGTTAAGACGCAAATGGTCCTGTCGGGGCTGGCTGACGAAGAGGAGTGTAATGACGACGAGGAAGAAGGTTTGCCGAGTGCGCCTCCATATGTTGTTCCGGATGCTGTTCGTCATAGAGTGAGGGACATTCCTCTTGTGCAGGGTCAAAGGGTCCGCAGGAGTTGGGCTCTGTGGAAATGAGAGCTTGAACTGTGTCTTTGTGAGTGTGCCCAGGGTGTGTCCAAGACGGCATCAGGGGAATAAAAGGAATGACACACCCCGAAAGGGAGGAGGTTGCTAAAATGGAAGAAATTTAAGGAATATACGGACTGTCACCAGCCCTGGCAGGAAGGATCAGTACGCAGATAAGTGGGGTAGAGTAGATCCGAAGAACATTTACCTACATATCTTGCTGCGCACATTGCATACAACAGGAATAAATTCACATACTTATACGCGTCATACTTCATGAAATTGCCATACATTTTACAACACAATAAAAGAAGCTGATATATGCATACACGTAAGAGAATATCTTAAGATGTTTAAATCTCGTTTTCTTTCAGGATATCAAGAGAAATGTGATGAGAATAGGATTTTGCATGAAATATTATAGGAAATTGCATGGAAACATTGACATTCTTTAAATCATAGTGTTAAAGTAATGTTAAGAGTGATTTTTGCCCTTAAGGCATGTTTCTGGAATTTGTTTGGAAACAATGTAATTGTGCCTTCTGTGAACACAGAATGATGTGCAAATGCTCACCGAGAGACAGACTAGGGGGAATATGTCTTTGACTCTAGGTGGTTGAGTCAGATCCAAGGATCATCGGACCCACCCAAGGTTTCTCCCCAAAATGACAAACAAACAAAATGACAAAAAGAAAAACTATACATGGGTTTGAGTTTTTCCTTGCCGCCCTGATCTTGGGTCTCGTGAAAGGCATGTTTCAAAGATAGTCAGTCAGGAGAATTTTAGTGTTGCATGTAGTGTTTTACTGTGTGTTGAAGAATTGTACTATGTTTCGAGGGATACTCGAAAAAGGGAGGTATGTCGGGAATTTTTGTAGAGACAAGTAATATATGTATGTGTGCATATAGACATAGGATAAAGCATGTAACAGAGTGTTGTGCTGTTAAAAGAAAGTGTAACTGCCAGCAAGAAAGTAGTATGCTGACTGGTAGATTCCTTTCTGAAAACTGTGTTGAAATCATGTTTAAGCCTCATCGTAAAAGGACAGAAACTAAGGCCTTGCATAGGATTGGCTCAAGGCCAGCTACATCATCTACCAGTAGGAATACTTAAGGTAGACAGAAAAGGTGTAAGGCTAGAATGGTAGAGGATTATCACTGTTATTACCATTCTCTCGGTGAACGCAATAAAGACTTGGTTGAACAAGACAAACTTCTCTGTATATTTTTGGGTTTTTCCAAGAAACTTTTCCACACTGTCCAAGCTGTCTTCCTGGCAATCCAAGCAGTGGCGAGTCTGGTGCTGGACCAGCAGTTGACGGTAAGATGTCCACACTCTGTTGGCCATGAGAAACGTTGCCAAAGTGTCAGACAGTCGATGGGGGAACTGGCAAGCAGTGTTTGAATCGCCCAACATCTCCATTCAAAAGGCTACTGTGTCCAACCCTTCAACATTCTTAACACCCAGTTCTGCCGTGGTGGAGGACGATCATTGTTGCGAAGATCTAGTCAAATTGATGGATGAAGACCAGTTCACAAGGGAGGACCCGTTGCCGAGTCCTGACCTGATTTTATACACTGATGGATCTTCGGTGGGCGGTGACCAACGACTTTGAGGTGTTGAAATCAGACTCAATGGCTCCGGGAACGTCAGCCCAACAAGCAGAACTGAAAGCTTTGGCCGAAGCCTGTAAACTTGCAGAAGCAAAAACAACAACATCTGTACGGATTCAAGATATGCGTTTGGAATTGCCCACAATTTTGGACAAATATGGAAATTAAGAGATTTCTTGACTGCAAAAGGCACACCTATAAAGAATGCTGAACTAGTGGCGGAACTACTTGATGCAATGCAATTACCCAAAGAATTGGCAGTGATAAAAGTTAAAGCGCATACCAAAGAGAACACAGCTGAAGCCAAAGGCAATGCAATGGCGGATGCAGCCTCTAAAACGGCTGCGCTAAGAGGAGAGGAATGTAGAGAAATGAACGGATTACAAGGTAACAAAATTTTTTTGGAAAATGACGATGAGAATGGCATAAGACAAGTCAAAATGGATGAAAGAGCTTCAGAGAAATTATCAGACATCAAAACAATGCAAGAAGAAGCAACGTTAGGAGAGAAATGGACATGGATTGAAAATGCTGCTAAACTCCATGTTGACCAGCTGTGGAGACATGGAACGAGAGTAGAAGCACCTGAAGTCTTGTTAAACCATTTAGCGGTGCAAATACATTCTCTGGGACATGTTGGAGCTGAGAAGATGAAACACAGGTTTTCACAAGTGTGGTGGAATCCCAAGTTCGCTGCAGTTGCAAAAGACGTGGTGAAGAAATGTGTAACCTGCATGAGAAACAACAACGACAGCAAAGTAAAATTACCCATGTTAAAGACCCCAGCTCCACCAGGTCCGTTCAGACACCTGCAAGTGGATTATATCACCTTACCTCCATGCAAAGGATACAGAGACGTTCTTGTCACTGTGGATAAATTCTCCAGATGGGTTGAAGCGGTGCCAGCAAAAAGAGGAATGGCTCAACACACTGCAAAAGTGCTCGTGAAAGACTTTATTCCACGCTACGGTATGCCTGACCAGATTTGCTCGGATCAAGGAACCCATTTCACTGGAGCCGTGTGTGCTGAAGTGTGCAGAATGCTAGAGATCCAGTGGCAACTGCACTGTCCGTATCATCCTCAGTCCTCAGGACAAGTTGAGAGAGCTAACCGAACTTTGAAAGAACGACTGGCAAAAAAACATCAAGAGGGAGTGCCATGGCCTGATGCACTACCGCAGTCCTGTGTAGTATGAGAACTACTACCAACAAGGAAACTGGACTGAGGCCCTACGAAGTCATCACCGGACGGCCAATGTCTTTGCCTGGGACTATCGATTTCAGGAAAGCCGATATACACCTGGTTTCAGATGCTTTGTTGAACTATTGCATCCTACTCTCAGAGGCAGTGTCTACCGCAGAAAAGAGGGTGCGAGAAGCTTGGCGTGAACCACCTGAAGGAGGACATTCTTTGGTGCCTGGACAACGGGTGATGATACACAAACCTCAACGTCTAGCTTTAGAAGCCAAGTGGGAAGGCCCGTACGAAATACTTCTCGTCACTGACACTGCTGTAAAAGTGAAAAGTAAATCGAAATGGATTCACGCTAGTCATTGTAAATTAGTTGAAGGCCTCTGAGCTCAAAAACCAATGTAGATCTTGTGTATACTTCAGATTTCCGTCAAACTTTCTTTTCTAGATTAGGGTAACTCAGGGAGGTAAGGTTCACGGAAGACTTTATTTTCCTGAGGGTTTTTTGTTTTTACGGGAGGTCAGTTGGGGAGGAGATAGAAGGGATGAGATAGGTTCATCTTTGAATCGTTCTGTCCTGCTGGAGTTAAGAGAAAGACAAAAAAAAGTATAAAACTAAAACCAATCAGATGCTAAATTAAGTTTGTGTTTAAATCATAGGATGAATGTATAGGAATATTAATCATAATGTTTAATAACAAATTAGGATTGCCAAACCAAATGCTGCTATCTGTAGATTGAAACCTAGGTAATGTTTTATGTTTTGTGTGTCAAAACCATCTTTCCCATCTGATACTGCTGTGTTTGTTCTGTGTGTTTGTAAGTCTGTGTGCAGAACACCCTGTGAGAATTCCTTTGGACTGTTTAAATCACTGAATCGGACTGTAAACTTTGATTCATTTTGCCACTACCCTGGGAGAAGTCCAAAGCCAGACCCCGTGCCAAGCCTCAAAGATGATGCCCAATCTGCCGACTGTCCTATTGAGTGTATTGTGTGTATTAAATGGGATTATCTGTGTTTATGATAGTCATCATGAGGTGCATAAAGATAATGTGTTTCTGAAAACTGCCCATGGATATGCTAAGGCTAAAGGTAAACAAGAATGTTGGGTGTGTGGGTTAATGCCATCAGCTGCTGAGACTTACCCTTACTTCCCTTTTACTTTGAGTGAATATGCCACCGCTTATAATAGTGTGGATAGCCCCTGGTTTAATCCCAATGTTACTTTCTTTTCCTTGAAAATCAGAACCAGTCAACCAGATAAAGCCAAGCTGAGTCTAGCTCCTAAGGGGTTACTGTGTTGGGTTAATGGAGGAGGAGGAGGTGCTATGCTGGGTATTAGTGTATGTGATTACTATGTGAAGGTAGGAAGACGTAATGTGACCATACTTGGTCGGGAGGAGAAGAAGTTTTGCCCTTGCACCCTCAATGATATTAGCTAGTCAGAAGGCAGGGAATGTAACATCCGATGCTAGAGCTGCAATGAATGGTATAATGTTTGTTTGTGGCAAGTATGCTTATTCCTGTCTTCCACCTTATTGGCAAGGAAAGTGTTATGTAGCTTATGTAGTACCTGCTGTTAGAGCAGTGGAGGAACATCAGCTAGTGTCTAATCGTAGAGTTAAGCGAGATATGTTTGGTAAACATTTTATAGTAGCAACCCCGACTCAGAGATTCTTTTCAGCTGTAATTCCAACCTATGGCATGACTGTTGCCCTTGATGAAATTAGAGATTTGGCTGCAGTTGTGGAGGGAGTCGCTAATGATTTTGCTAAAGCAATTAGAGAACTAAACAATGAAGTAAAAGCAGTGAGGATGATGACTCTTCAGAATCGTTTGGCCCTAGATATTGTGTTGTCAGCAAAGGGAGGTACTTGTGCTGTAATAGAACAGGAGTGCTGCCCCTACGTCCCTGACTCCTCCAAAAGGGTCGATCATTTCGTGTCAGATATCTATAAACAAGTCTTGTTGCTGAAAAGTCAGTCCAAGTCCTGGACCCTTAATGAATGGATCTCCTCTTGGGGAGGTGCTGTTCTGTCCCAAATTTTCCAAATTCTGGTTCCGATTGTCTTGGCTGTTTTTATTTTTATTCTGCTCATTAAATTATCCTGTTGCGCTATGAAGTGCGTTTACAAGACTAGAGTGGCACATGTCCAGCAGGCTGATTTTGACCCAGTGGTGGCTGAAGAGTATTTTCTGGCTGTTTAATTTCTGCATGGTATTTGAACTCTCAAGCATGTGATTTTGGTTGTGATTTTGAGTTTGATTTGAAGTTGTGTTATGATTCTGTAGTAAGTCTCTGATTTCTTTGATTTCTATTCATTTGACTTCTGGTGTGATCTGTAAGACTGTTCTTTTGTGATCAAAAGGGAGGAGTGTTAGAATTTTGTGTGATTTTATGTGATCTCTTGTTCCCATTTCTAACTGTCAAATGAATAATCCCCTTTTGTGAGAGGCTCCAAGTTATCTATCCAGCCGAGGCTGTACAGAATGTTCAGTAAACAACTGGCGTGGCCTGATGGGGCCCCAGAGGTCGCCTTGACCGGTGATCATGTGTCGATGCTTGTCAGGTGCAGATCTTTGGTATGTGCATGTATGTTCCTGTTTTGGCTATGTAAGGTTTGCTCAAATCTAAACCCTTGAGTGTGTCTCCAAGTTATGTTCTTATATGGAATGTCGCCAAGATTAGAAACTGTTCCAGTTGTTGTTTTCTATGGTTTATGATGGATTTATGATTAGACTTTCAAGTATATGTAGAACCCATTTTTCCTTTCATCGGAGAGAAGGATTCAGACGAGCTATGCTACAACATCTTCGTTGTCCTGTCCCAACCTCGCGGGAGAGACAGAAGAGTGACTTAGGCAGATAGTCTTTAGACTTCGCTTTGTTACTTCAACCTTTTTATTTTCCATCTAATCAACAGCTGTAATTCATTTAATTAATCCTGTAATAAATCATTGATCCTGATCCAACGTAACCAAGTCATCCAATCTTCTATTCCGCTGGGAAGAAAACACAACGCAATCTTAAAGGTGAACAGTAACTTCAGGTGTAAAGTTAAACTGGAAAACCCCGAAAATCTAACAACCTCAAGGACAAAACTCCAAGACAGAACTTGAACAATGTGATATATGCAATAAAATGCAGTGAAGAATGCCCAGATCTGTACATTGGAGAAACAAAGCAACCACTTTGCAAACGCATGGCCCAACGCAGGAGGACAAATGCATCTAATGGCCCATCAGGACATTCCAACACCTGGACTCTGGAGAAGTGTGAAAAGTGGTCCAAGGGGTTCCTCCAGAGATAAATAGTACCTCTTCCCACACTAGAATTAGACCTGACGAAGCCTGTTGTAACAGACGAAACGTTGTAAAGCTCAATAAAGAAGTCCAGTTGCCTACAACTAAACTCTTTTGACTAAGATGACCTGGATGAATGAGAATCTTCACAGACATGTCAGTCAATGGGGGTGAGTAGTCCTACTTAACTGCCGCTAGGATAAAAGTCAGACTACTTTTGTAGTTCGATCAGGCGTTAGGGCATGGTTTTCTCCTGGAAATGGCTCTAGCATTGACTGACGAGTATGCATCGGCTCTATGAGTCTATTGTCGGGGTTCTGAAGCGCCATTCTTCAGAAATGGTTAATCTTGCATTTTGTACCATGTGGTAGTTTCATGGGCAGATTAGTGACAAAGATTGACGTTGCGAAAACACACTTTGAGAATATTGGACAGATAGTTGGTGTGATAGCATTATGCTAATAGATACTAGAGCATCTGTCTTGATTACTGATCTAGACTTACCGGCTACGAATAAGACAAACACTTTTGAAAGATTAGGAGGGTGTGTTACCTTTCGTCTGTCCCAGCCAATCCCACTAACCTTTCCCCCCCCTAACCAAAGAATTTTGAATTTAGATTTGGGTGGGGAATTCTAACTTGGGTAACATATTAGGTATGGATTTTATGAGTAATGTTAGAATTTTATATAATTTTATATGATTTCTTCTCAATCCTTTCTAACTGTCAAATGAATAATCCTTATGCGTGTACTGCTCCAAGTTATCTATCCAGCCAAGTCTGTACAGAATGTTCAGTCAACAACTTGTGTAGCATGGTGAGGACTTTAGAGGTCGCCTTGACCAGTGATCATGTGTCGATGCTTGTCAGGTGCAAGGCCTTGGTATGTGCATGTATGTTCCTGTATAGGCTATGTGTGGTTTGCTCAAATTTAAACCCTTGAGTGTGTCCCTGAGTTATGTACTTCTATGGAATTCCGCCCAGATTAGAAACTGTTCAAGTTATTTTCCACTGTGTAGGATAGATTTACGATTAGACTTTTGAGTGTATGTAGAGTCCATTTTCCTTCTAACCGATGAGAAGGATCCAAGTGAGCTACGCTGTAACATCTTAGCTATCCTGTCTCAACCTCGTAGGCGAGACAGAAGAGTGACTTAGTTTGATAGTCTTTAGACTTCACTTTGTTACTTATTCCATCCAATCAACAATTGTAACTCATTTAATTCATCTTATAATAAATGATTGATCCTGATCCAACGTAATTGAGACATCCAGTCTTCTATTCTGCTGGGAAGGAAAACACAACGCAACTTTAAGGTGAACAGTGACTTCAGGTGAAAAGTCAAACTGGGAAAAAATTGTTGAAAAAATTGTTGTTGAATGTACTGTTCTTCTCCCTCAGCAGGTGATGAATGGCTCACAATTTGCTGTGCCAATCCCTCTTATTTCAGGCCCACAGCAAGGAATTGCAGCAGTAACAGACAGGCACTAACCCTGTACTAACCTTTCTTAAGCCCATGTTTCCCAGCTTATGGACCACTGACAAATAGGCCGTAGGTCTCATACCTATGGAACCGGTATGTGTTTCAGGTCCCATTCATAACCCTGTTCAACAATACCCTTTGAAACAAGCAGCTGAGAAAGGTGCAAAAGCCATAGTGGATATGTTGGAGACACAGATTGTGATTAAGAATTGTACAGAAATACAGACTCTCACCACAGTGCAGAGGCAGATGGGAAACAAGTTTGTTTGACCCACATATTTCTGTTAGCACTGATGATTCTTGTCTTTTCAGAAATGCATTGACCCCCACTGACGGAGAGCCTCATGACTGACCATGTAAAGCTTGAGAATGCAGAAGTCTATGTAGGCACTGAACAAAGTCCTCAAGCTCGAGATGTGTTTGCTGATGGTAGCTCATTTAAGAAAGATGGTGAACGGCTAACAGCAGAAGATCATGAGGGGACTTTGCGAAAGGGGGCATTACATACAGGGGGCGCACAAGTAGCAGAGATTGTAGCGTTAACAAATTGCGGTCCAATCTGACATTCCTGTTAATATCTAAACTGACAGCGCATATGCGTACCACTTTACCCACACATGGGGTCCCGTCTGGAAGAGCCGTAATTTCACCACAGCTGCTGGGGCTCCAATCACTCATAAGAATCAAAAAGCTTTTTGACTCACTGCAACATCTCACTCCCTCACAGTGCTCTGTTATTAAAGTAACAGGACACAGTTTGATGAATTGGCTAAAGGGAATGATCTTGCAGACAAGGCCACAAAGGCAGCTACAGATCAAAAGGGGGAGAATAATATTAAGTATTGTGACCAACAGACGAGAACAACTGACAGCACAAATAGTGGCATTTTCATGTACTGAACTGATCACCTTGCAGGACTTGCAAAAGGCTTATCCAACCACCAATGAATACCTCGACAAAATGATGCTTTCAGATTGCGTCTTTTCAGAACAAGGATTATGGCTAAAGGATGGAAATGTGAAGATGCCAATGCCCCTTGTCCCAATATTGCTACAAGACCATCACCCACTGGCCCACACAGGGATATCTACTACATGCTCACTGGTAAAAGTACATTGGTATGTCTTTGATCTAACCACTGAAATGGAATTAGTTGTAAAAACTTGCATCCATTGCGCTAAGACAGCACCATATACTCACAAGAACAAAATAACCATGGGACATGGTGAGAGACCCACACAACCGTTTACTCATTTGCAAATTGACTTTGTAGGGCCACTACCCAAATCAGAGGGATATGAATATTTGCTTGTTTGCACTGATTGATTCAGTCACTGGGTAGAAGGTATTCCATGCCATACAACCACTGCTGATACTGTTGCAAAGGTGTTGTCCACACACATTCTGCCCAGGTGGGGATTCCCTTAACAAATTGACAGTGACCAGGGTTCACACTTTACAGGACGTGAAGGTCATCCTAAAAAGTCTGGGGATAAAACAGAAACTCCATATTCCATAAACACCAAAGAGCTCTGGCTATGTTGAAAGCCACAACAGAGTTCTCAAGCCAGTTCTTAAAGCCTGCTTAGAACAGCATAGCGGTAAATAGACAGCATTGATGGACTTACCTATCCCAGATAAAGCAATTTTCATAACCTAGTATAACCTAAAGCTAGCATTGAGATGTGTTGAGCTCTATCCTACAGGTATCCATGGTTACACCTGAGCCCGAGAAACACAGCCTGAGGAACAACCAGAGTCAAAAGCTCCCACTTGGTGTGGATGGTGAGATCAACCTGCTGCTGTGAGAGAAGACTGCTACAACGTCGAAAGAGAGATGAGAGAAACTTTGAACACAACCCCACTAGAGACCTTCCAGACACCCTGCAGCATTTCACCTCACAAAGGATCTCTGGCAACTGATACTGGATTATTTCACTGCATCAAATAATACTGGACTGTTTTACTTTAGTGGACCTGCTGTAGGGCAGAATAAACTCAAAGCAGCTAGGATCCGGAGGTCAGGTAGTCCACCCGGACCTTCAGTTTAGGCGGACAAGAAACGACCACTGGAAAAGGAGAATCACAGGGTGTGGAGGGACGCCTCCTATTAATAGAGATTAGCTCCACCCTATGCACATATTGTTTGCACACACTCATGTTTCCCACATTTTGCACAACATGAAGAGGATCGCCTCTTCCAAAGAAGAGACAACGGATGTGAGCCTAGCGCCGCCCTTCTGCACACTTTGTTCACACATATACGCATGTACATTGAATACCTGCATACACTTGCCTCGGATTTAAGGACTAATTGTGGACTGTAACTGATGTTCAAACTGTTGATGGTTGTTATGTATGTATGTTTCACAGGGACTCCAACCTCCCAAGAGTCCATGCTGCCTCCTATTGAGCCCAGGGACATTGAGAATTTGTAATGTCTAATGTATATGAACAGTTTTGAATGTAATCACAGTAACACAGTCATTTCTCAGACAAGATAGAGAACATGTGTGGCAGAGACAGACACACACAGTTCAACTCTTCATTTCTTACCTTCTTTCTGAGTGAAACAGCTCACCTCTCCAGTTGGAGTTGATTGTGGAATGTCCTTTACAGACAATACAGATAGTTCTGATGTTTCAAATCCATATGAGGCTTGACAACAGGGGGTCTCTGCATTGGTGGAGCATCCTCTTTGAGCAGGCATATTACACATCTCTCAGAATTGGCAAATTCCTTGTAGAACACCCAGCCAGGATGGTCTTTGCTCACTCTAAAAAATGCAGAAGCTTGAGAAAAAAGTGAGTAAAGCATCCATCCATCTTCACAAAAACATCCAAAACATTAACAAGTAACTATATCAACTCTCCACATTACTGGTGCAATTTACATACTTGAAATGCTGGTGTTTGGTTATACCAGGAAGAGGTCAGAAGAATGGCTTGAGGAATGACTGCCAATCAGGCTGATTCACAAAGACTTTAAATGAAACCTGCTTTCAGCCGCTGTGCATAATAGATGGATTACATTGTGATGTTAGGAGCACAGAACACAAGGCCAGAATTCATGAATGCCATTGGTTTTCACAGTATTGCTAGCTTTCTGAACCATCTCATTCTAGGACCAGGTGATCCTCCTGATTGCAACTCTGCAGCAACTGGATTTCTCTGCCTCAGGCAGTAGCAGACTTGTTTTTTGGCATTGCTAACACAAGTCAGTCATTGGCTTTGTCCATTCAATGTAGGGAACAAAGGTCTTCCACAGGCGTCAAAAGGTCACAAGGCTCACCACACAATGTCCTTATAAAACATAAAAGGGAAGAGCTTCTTTAATTTCTGTATCAATGCAGTTTTTTAACATGTTTTTTTTTTAAAATGCTGTTGTAGTCAATATATGTAGACCTACTTAATTGTTAAGTATGTTTATTAAGCATAGGCTCATTTGCATATTCTTATTTGCATGATTTCAGCAAACAAATGCTCAGTAATACGATACCTGCCTTAACCACGCTTTCATAAGCGTGGTGTAATGAGGGCAGCAACTTTATATCAAAGTCTTTATACTCAAGAATATGACCAGAGAGAACCAATGTGTGAAGCTCTGCGAAGTTAACTATGGATGAAACACAGCAGGTTACATTGTGTGAGCAGTTTTTGATCTTTTCTTTGATGACCACCAGACTTTTAACTTGAGGTCAAGTCGTGTTACTTCTAGTGTTCTAGAAGAGCTATCAGTCTATTCTGACTGATGCTGAAATAAAATGGAAATGGCCTACTGTCAGTAAAATGAAGAACAATACCTAACATGATACAGAGATCTAGCCTAGTACTAATCAGTCACTCTTCAGTATCTGCCAAACACAGGACACCGCTTTGCGCCAGTAATACTGAAAGCAAACTTGCCTAAACTAATTGAACACTTTGCAGGTTCACAGCACAACACAGTTATAGAGCCACAAATTTAAGCAGTAACTATAGGCATTCATACTGTATGTTTTATGACAACAATCCTTGTGTGACAGTTTCACCTCCGCAGCACCACTCTTCTGCTTCCACACATCAGACACTTGGACAGCTGGGTGGATCACAAGCTCCCCTGGAATCAAAACGGTGAATCTAAATCATTAAACTGCACGATAAACCATGGCTCCTCTGTACTTATAATCTAGTTGAACATAGTTTAGCCCAGACTTCTCAAAAACGTGATCTACTAAGTTCACAAGCAAACCTCATGTCACACTGCATGTAATGTCTCAGTAATACTGGATGTCTTATTTTTCCAGGTCATTCCATGACTGCCTGAGTTTACCTAAATGTTGACTTGGCAGTTTGTTTTTGTTTCAAATACACAATGGGGACTCACACTTTGTATAAACCAACATCAGGTCTGACCAGAGAAATGTATATATATTGGGTCAGTCAAACGACTATCCTCAGTGCAAGAAAAGCATGTGGGTTTGACCAGGTGTGTGCAATCACCGGACAGTGGCCTCAGTCACAAATCAAGTGGGCTCATCAACAGATACACTATGAATACGTAAATAAATATCACAAGAAAAACAGACATATCCAAATCCTTAATACAATCTCACAGCAGGAAATTAATTATTATCACAGCAAACAATACCCATCCAATTCATTATTCACACCGTTAGTATGTAAAGGTAATAGATGTACTGATTGACTGATGTAATTCACAAGTAGAGTTTAACAAAAAAAAAAATAAAACAAGTTAGTTTAACAATGTGAGTCATGGATAGAAGGAGAGTTTGGATGGCCACTCCCGCCCCTAACCCGCAAATTTATACCTGCACAGTGATGAGGGATGCATTGATTTTGTGTCTTCTCCTGTCCCGCGAGAGAAACACGCTATTAATGCTATTAGTTGGGATTGGGGTTATTTGTTTCGTTTCTCTCCCTACACATCTTTTGACACACTGTCAATAGCGTTTCTATTTCATTGTTTGCATTTGTTTTTAAAATTCATGTTTCCAAATGTCGGACTTGCCTTGGTACATGGAGCTTCTGCTGAGAATTTCTTTTGTCTGCGGTATCTCTGCATCAACAGGAAAAACACTTGTGTAAGACAATAGTCAATCAGGATAAGTCCAGAACGATACATACTCTTTTGATCCCATGAAAGAAATTCAGTCTCTGCATTTATCCCGTCAGTGTATTAGTGAGACACACAGCACACAGTGAACATACCGAGGTGAATCACACACTTACCCAAAGCTGTGGGCTGCCTGCTGCAGCAGCACCCAAGGGACAGAGAAGCATGGAGTTAGGTGCCTTACTCAAACACTACTGTCAGACTGAGACAATGGCTGGATGAAGTGGAAAAAGGTAAAACTCTAGGGGAGATGGAAAATTAGTAAATTGGACGAATCGGTAGTGTATTCCTTTAAGCAGTGATTTTTAAAGATGTATATATGAAGAGTTCAGATGCAAAGCCCTCCAAGTCGATTTGTGATGAGTTAACAGAAATATATTTATATAATTGCAGTAATCGTTCAGTCCAAAATTGGATTGTTTTGGCTTGATAACATTCAAATTGCTGTTTCATAAGACAAGGTAAAATTGTTTTCCATTCTGTCACTTTTAAAGGAATTAACCAGAGTGAACCATCCCTCAGCCCTGTTTCAATTTGTTGTGCTCTGTTGGTAGGTGTGAGAAGGACAGCATTTTTGATATGACTGAAAGATTTTAATTCATGTTTAGACTATGGTGGGCTAGAATACACTACAGTGGGTAAATGTGGGTCCCATGGTGTGGGGAGTGGAAATGCAGATCCCATGGGAAAAGTCCTGTTGAAAACATAGTGATTATCTTTACTTATAAAATAATGATGCACGTGCCCATATATACATTACACCAGCCATTTTTTCTGTGTGGAATATCAGACTACCACAGTCTAGTCCAGGTGTGCCCAAACACTTTCCCATCAAAGGCATGTCAACCTGGCAAACACCGATATTGAAAGGCTAACTGAAATCTGCATCTAATACTTAAAATAAAAATATTTCACCACAAAAACATCGCTTTTTATACGCTAATAATTAGGCTCTTGATTTGAAGTGAAGGCTATGCTTGAATTGAGCAACACTTATTATGACTGTGTGGCAATTTCCACACAATAATTGGTAACTCCCATGTTCATGGTAGACAACATCCATAAATAGGCTACATTTCAAATTGTATTAAATTTTCCTCATTATAAAAGTGCCATGTGTTTATGTAGCCTGCAGCTGTGTAAGTCAAATGCAGCACAGTGGGAGTCTGAAACTATATACATACATGTGCTCATAAGCTGTCTTTAAAATGGATATAGACATTTTTTTTCTCTTCAGACATTTGAAAACAATGAGAGAATATCACATTACAATGCTAAAAACATTTTTTTGTGTGTACACACAGACACTGGAACTTGCATTTGCACAAATCCCCAATTTTAAAATATCTGATTTCTGTGCCACATAAGTAATGCTTTGTGGACACATTACAAACTATTGCTCACATGCATACATGGACTCCTGCCTAAAGGTGTGAAAGGTCATATATGAACACTGATTTGGTGCAGAATGTGCAGACTTAGGTGCAGAAAGAAATGTTTAATTAGCATAGAAGGTTACCCGCAACTTGCTGTCTTTGTTGCTGTCTTCCAGTGTTGGCCTGTCTGGCAGATAAAAGAGTGTCGCCCGGAAACAGGGGGTTATTTATTTAGCTCTGGACGGAAATGGCCAGGTTCACTTTAGTATTGACAATGGGGGTGACAGTAACGGCCTTGATCAAGACTTGTAGTTTACCCATTTATGTGCCTGAGAATGTATAATGTCTATACTGACTGCTTAAAGCTATTGTTTTGCATATTAAAGAACATCGTACTTTGATTACAGATCCTGTCTTGTGATGTATTTGTTTATTGATTGATAAGTGTTTACCCCTGTGTGTAAATGGTGCTGGCCACCTGTTGCATGTTTACCTGTCTACTCAATTGTCATCAGTCTTTTGTCAGTTTAAAGTCTGTGTCAATCAGGGGGTTGGGATTTGGCTGGTTAGCTTCAGCCAATTAGCAAGGCACTTCCTCATCGCCATTCATCAGACATTGCATCAGTTTACATCATTTCCAGCACCATTTTCCCCATGCTGATTGGTGGGCTCGGCCCTTTCAGTTCATGCACCAGTTTAGTGTTGTGCAGGATCCTCCCTTGTGTGTGCACATCCCCCCCTTCCCCTGCAAGAATGTCCACTGCTCATCCATGACGTAGCTTTGTGCCACCCTTACCTCCAGTAGTAACATGGGACCTAATTGGCAAAATGAAATCGTGCTGGAAATGAGCTCCATGAAACTCCATTGATTCAATTTTGGCTGAATTGGCCAGCCTAGCATCTCCCATTGAAATGAATGGGGGTACCTTACTCAACTTCTCCAGTTCTTATAATACCTCCAGTGAGTACTGATGTAGCACTACTAGTTTTTGAACTCTGTATGTAAAGGCATAGCAGACTTTTTGCTAATTTGTAGGACCTAAATTTGTCTGTGAATGTATTTTTTTTATCTTTATATTTTTCCCTTGATCTTTTTGTATATTGACACATATTTTGCTTGAACCTCTCAAGCCAATAAAGCCTAAATTTATTGTCCATACCTTACTCTCCCTCTGACTTGTTGGCCAAACCCATTGAGGGAACTGTAGGGTAATTTGGCTCGGGTGAGTGAGTGTGTGTGGTGAGCAAGCAGAGTCTCGGTCAGGAGACGTCAATGGCGAGGAACAGAGCTTGGCAGCAGGCAAAGGAGAAGGCAGGGTTTGATGCAACACCAATAGCTTTATTTTTGTCTTTGAGTTGTTTTTTGATGTTTTCTGTTTGTCTATTTCCACAGTTAATTGGACTTAATTCCGTACAGGCATTTGTTTCTGTGTGCTGCACCAAAAAAGATAAGCAAAGAGGCATTACAATTTTGATAACTGAGTGGTCAATACAACAATGTAGGCTGGGAATATGAGCATGTGAATACAAGTAGCATGAGGCATGAAAATACAATTCAGTAGCCGCACTAAGAATACTATTCAGCATATATAAATACGAGTGAGTGGGCCACATCTAAACAGGGTAGATGGTCAAATGGTTAAGCACCCAACAAACAGACAATCTCACATAGCTTGAAGCACATGTCTGGGAACAAAAGGATAAAGTAGCAGAGACAATGTTGGCTACGCTACCACAAAATACGTACAAATGAAAACATTCTGAGTCTAAATTGACGGTAATGTGAAGACACACACAGAGTTACTCCCTGGACGTGGACAGACAGGTGTGTTGGCAAGGGGTGCAAAGGATGAAGTGAAAGGTGAACAAACAATTTCTAGACTCTGCCCTTTGCACAGCAGGTCAGATGACAGGTAACCTTTGAGTTCACCTCAGCAGATTCACCATAATCAGTGAGAAAGGAAATGCACTGACAAATTATTCAGGGAGTCTTTTCACCCATCACAGATCATAACTCCTGCTCAAGTCCATTACAGCCCAACTTTATTCAATATTTGGGGGCTGACTCTGAATATATTTGTTTACCAAGGTATATTTTGAGTTTTAAACCTCCTAATTAGCATAATTGCATAGGCCTCCATAGGCAGCACATTACAGGTGAGGAGGGATATCACCATGAAATAAACCTGACAGGTTAGTTACTTTGAGACAATATTTGTGAAGTTTTAAATCAGCTGTTATCTAATATTGTTCTAATTTATATATATTTCAGTTACAGATATCTACATATAGGTGAAAGTCAGGTTCATATTTCTTGTTGTATTTTCTTGACAAGATACAATCAAATGTATTTATAGTGTATGTATTTGTATTATCACCTTTTAATGCCCTATAGGTAAGAAAATTGTGTTAGTTCACATTAAGATTTTTCGGTAATTAAAAGTGCTCCCAGGTTCAGGCTTTTGAAACCCATCAGCTGTGTCCGTGTCTCCCCATAGTGTCGACTCCTTCCACTTGTGACCCTGATGACTCTTTAGACGATAATCTAAATAGCTATCAAAACAATACCTAACACTGTTGTGCTTAAAGGAAAATGGCATCATTTGGGGAAATACACAAATTTTCCACCTCCCCTCGAGTTAAACAATTGAGTTTTACCTTTCTCCTGTTCATCCAGCTGTTCTCTGAGTCTGACGGTAGCACTGTTAGCTCCAGCCTGGCATAGTTCATTGAATCAGATTGACCATTCCCTAAATGGTGGCTTATCCTCAAGTCCAAAAAAGCGTTTAGGTGCACGCTGTTCAGCCAGCATGCATTTTGCCAATGAATTCTCTGAAAGTCTGTCACTTGCATGCCCTAAGGCCAAATATACACTCTAAGTGGAGCAAACTGAAATCTGGTTGTTTCTCGTGGAAAGTTTCCTTGAGCATATTCTCCCATTGACTTCAGCAAATTTTCTTTTACACGTTTTTAAGGCTGTGTTGAAGTCGAGCACCACTACAAGGCAAAATGGCATATTGCCTTTGATGTCCACACTTGAACAAATTCTAACTGTATGTTGGCTGTAAACATTGAAATAACATTACGTTATTGTAATAATTAAATTAATTAAATAATCAAATAACATGGTGACGTAGCATGTTTTGTTTTTTTGTGTGTGTGTCAAATAGCATATTTGACCTATTCTTGCAACATGATCTTATGAAGAAGACTGATAGCTTGTTCAATTTCAGTAAGAGACAAAGCTATCTGAGCTGACAAGAACGTTTACAGTTTTACAGTAGTTTTATTACAGTTCAAGGTGGATTATACTGTTTGCATAGGCTACCAAAAAATACAATCCAACTCTCTATACTCATGTTCATGTTTCATGTAATACCTATACCTCAGTCCTAAGAGCAGATACCCAGCTAGTAATTTTTGGTTCCAAGAACGCTCTTAGAATGGAAAAGAATGTTGCCATGGAACGTTCTCAGGACATTCCCAGACAGCCACGATGTGAGTTCTTTGCAGGTTATGATGTTATTTTGGCAACTTTTTATAGGAACTTCCCTTTAAGACGTTTTTAGATGGTTCCCAGAACAATCTCATAAAGGATCTGTTACAGGACCAACCCACAATGTTATTTTTTGGGCCTATTTTGGTCCATTAGGGCCCTTTACAGGACCAACCCACAATGTTGTTTTTTTCACTCAGGCAGCTACTCACCACATTTTGTGTTTTTGGCTCTTGACTTGAGAAATATACATGTCATTTTTAAATGGTAGACACCAACCAACAACAGGTGAAACTTAAGGGGGCTATGGATGATCAGACATCTAGTTCCAAAACCAAAGCCTGCAGCTGTATCATCTTCATTAAAAATTTCTCTACATTTTCCCATTTCCCATTTGCAGTTTTGTCATTTGATACGCGAGTTTAACAAATCGTCATGGGGAAAATAAAAAAAACATGTTTTCTTGACCCCTTGACTGGGGCGCCTCTAACCGTGCAATATCTAGCCAGCCATGTACAAATGTCTTCTCCAGTCACAGTCTCATTAAACATCCTAACAATCACAACTGAATTGTCACTCAGTTTCTCACCTTCAAACATGGAGAACTGGTCTTTACATGTTGCAAAGCTTTGCCAGAAACTACTTCACAAAGAAGCAGAGCGGAAGCTAACATCAAATCCTTTGTTACCAGGCAGTTTTAAACAGTTTCAGTCATTTGGGCTAAAACCAAGAGTGTGTTGAATTAGCTTTCTGGAGAAGTCTAACCTCGACATCTCCATTAGCCTCCCCTCCACACTCTTAAATAAAAAGCGCACGCTGTGGTGCCTCCATATGCTGCCGACATGGCTGCAGGAGGCACCAACAGTTAAAATGCGGAACTAAAACCACTAAAACAATAAATGAGCTAAAGCAAATAGATAAATAATTGAAAGGCACTAAAACCAATAAAAAGTGATAAAAAAAGCTCCTGTGGGACTCTGCCTCCTGGGCAAGATGGAAGGAAACCAGGGAGGAGGAGCCACAAAACCTGAAAAGGAATGAAACACAAGTAAGTGAAATGTGCAAAATACAATTAAACAAATGTGCAAAATAACAAGCAACAAATGCAAAATATTTAACTACGAAGTGTAAGGGATAGTATGACAGAGAACACCCTGCCTACCACTCAATCACAGACCCACCCTTTGAAAGGCAGAGAAGTGTTTTTTTTTGCATGCAGAAAACTGACATGGCAAATACATTGTATTTAACTAATGGAGGTTCTGTTCAGGTAGTCTACATTTTTACAAGTTTTTTGCAAGACAAGTGATTTGGTTTGCTTTTGTTCTGAGATTTCTGTTCAAATCCTTGAATTCTGATGACTCGTCATTTCATGCTCTGCAGGGACGTCACGTCCCATCCTTGCTTATATTTGTGATTGCCCTCCCTCTTGCTGTTATCTTTTTTAAAAAGTATCTTGTACAATTTTTCCCTTCTTCGATATCTCTCTCTCAACTTTTTAAAATCCTGCTTTGAATGCTGGAAAATGCTTGAATGCTGCTCTTGACTGCCTTTACTTCCTCACTCATACCAATTCCTTGGTTTAAAAGATTAAAATACGTCTAGTCTTTTTTGCAGCTCCATTATGCGTCTCTTCTCCCTATTCTTTTTTTCCTTACCTTTCTGTCTGAAAAACATCCTGGTCCTTCCCTTCTCCCACCTCTGTGCTCGTGTCTCATACAAGTTCTGGAGGGTCTGCCAGAGACCGTACTGCTCCCAGTATTCACTTACTATCTCCTCATCCTGTAAAAGGGAGCAGTTCAGCCTCCACAGCCCTCCACCTATTGTCCTGCCTGTTGGGAGTGAAAGGGTGCAGGAGAGCATGCAGTGATCAGAAAAATGGAGTGGGGTCAATGTAGCATCGGTTGGTGGGCATTCACGTGTAAAAACAGTCAATTCCAGAGGCTCTGGTACCGTCACCACTGAACCAGGTGAAGCCCTCCTCTTTTTGATGCAGAGATTTAAAACAGTACACTAGCTTAAAATCTTTAACTAAACCCTCATAAATGTGACCAATTTATTGACATGCTTCTACTAGGTGCCCAAACTTGCTGCATTTGCAGCAGAGCTTAGGCAAACCCTGGTAGTAGATGTAGCCATGGTTTTCACCCAACACTATCATCGAAGGCAAGTGTCTCAGACCTTGGAGCTTGCCTGGAGCTTCTTGTAATTTTACATGCACTCTCCAGCTGCAGTTCCAGATTCCATCCTCATCCACAAGCTTAATAGTGGGCTTTTAACCAGGCAGTATCTTCTAAGCCAAACTCAAATATCCTCACTGCTAACTGTCTCATTGAACATACAAACAACAATTCATTTCTGGGAGTTGTCGACCAGGTTCTCAACCTTAAGCATAGAAAACTGTGCCTTTTTGCTCTGGTACTTGGTTCAGAAATCACTTGGGTGGGAAGCAGTGCAGAAACTAACATCAAATACTTTCTTCTGGGGCAGAGTCACTAAACAATTTATCATATCAGGGGTAATCAGGAGCAACTCTTGGGCTTGGATGAGCTTTCTGGAGAAGTCTAAATGAGAAACTCCAGTAGCTTTCCATCCTCCCCATTTAAGAATGTAAAATGCACACTGTGGTGCCTCCGTATGCCGGCACGAGCAGCCGACATGGTGGAAGCACCTACAGCTAAAAACTAGCTAAATCCACTAAAACAATAAATATGCTAAAACAATAAATGGATAAATAGCTTTAAAGGAGCTAAACCCGCTAAAAGAGAGTAAAAGTGGTCCTGTGGGACTCCGCCTCCTGGGAAAATTGGTCGGGGAGACACCAGAGAGGAGATTGGAACCTAAAAGAGAATAAAACACAGACAAGTAAAGGTGCAAATGTGCAATTCAACAAATGTGCAAAAAAAAAGGAGTAAAGCCAAATATCACTTTAGAGTGTATGGGATAGTTCTCTTGAGAAGTAAAATCCACACAGCACACCAAAGTCGACCGCAGTCCCGCCCCCTTGGTTTTAGCCAAAAGGGAGAGGCCGATGTTTAACAGCAGACTTTTCCTTTGAAAGGAGTTTATTGTCACCATTCATTTAAAAAAGGCATTTTACATTTTGTTTTTATGTCCATGTTCCTCTTTTTTACATTTAGTTTCCATCAGTTTTGCACTTTTCATTTACATATTCTCCATATAATCTTTTCACATTAAACTTTTTCATGTAAAATCACATTTTCAAGTAAGAAGTAAAGTTTTTTTCTAAAAGTGTTTTGTGTGTGTCAATGCATATGTGGAGTCCAGGTTTGTGTTTATGTGTTTAAGAGTTTGTGCTGTTCCAGAGTTCCAAACATATAAAAGCAAATAAATAAGTTAACACCAGATGAGACGGCTGAACTTAAATAAATAAATAATTAATAATATAAATATGTTTAACAGCAGATGAGAAGGTTGAACTTAACTAAATAATTAATAACTTTTTCACATGTATAAACACAAAGGCTCCGCACCATCACTGGGTTTACCTACATGTGTGGACATTGCTGCCACTGTCAGGACATTTCTAAAGCAGAGACATTTGTGGATATATTTACTCAAAGATACATATAAAATGAATTACTTACAGTGTGACACCCACTTTGTTTATCGTGTAAACAATAGAAACGATTAGTCGGTTTATCATATTGAATGCCCTTGTGAACACTTTTATAGTGGTTGATAGAACCAAGAGAAGACTGAAGGAGCATGAGACTGCAATCTGCGCCAAAGCCCTGAATTACCTTGTAGTCTTTCACTATGAGGAGGCAGGATATGGGAGTCTCTCCTCATTTAGAGTGGTTGCTCTTGAAGTAATTCCACATCAGATAAGAAGAGGAGACCGACTTAAAAAAACTCCTCCAGAGAGAGACTGTCAGGCACAGACAGGCGGAGGCAGATGTGGAAACAGTTTTATTTAAACAAACAAACAAAGGGATAACGAAAGTCGCGTCCGTTACTATAACGGAGGAAACTAAAGTATAACGCTCAGAAGTTCGTATAAACCAAACACACAGGAGATTATGGAAGCGAAACACAAGAGAACTAAACAAACCAGTAGAAAACACAGGGAATGACAATACCGACTGGGGAGTCTTAGGTTCGCGGGGCAAACAACGGGAGATCGCTGGAGACGGAGAAAACACACTGACACGTAGGAAGTCCAAGGAAACATCGACGAGGCCAGACCCCATGTGAAGCAGGAGGGAGGCTTAAATAGGGTGGAGACCAGGTGACACCAATTAGGGCTCAGGTGAAGGTGATCGTGCATGACGAGGTGAATGCAAACGGGGAGACGGGCTGTGAGTCTGTGGAGTTGAGTGAGGGGGCGTGGCCGTGACCAGGTCCGATGCAGACCTGACAGAGACTTCTTGGATTGTATCATTGCAGATCACCAAACCTCTTAGATTAAGTGACGAAGTGGACTTTTTTCCATTCCTTTAAAATACCTCTCCTTGTTATTCTCCTTGTAGTCCTGTTATTCTCCTTGATGTCCTGCTTATCTGACATGCATATTTTCTGCCTCAGCCAGCCCTCCCACAAAAAAAGTTCAAACTTGAAATGTAACTCCCTCAACTGTATTGTGCTGGCTTGATTACTTATATTAAATAACTATTCTATGTCTAATCAGATGCATTAAAGTATTGTGCTTAATGAGAGGGAATCAAGGCTTCTTGAATGTTCTTCCTGATGTTTAGTACCATCCACTGAATTGTCTCAATTTCTTTTTATATATAGCACCCCTCGAATCCATGGTGGAACACTGTTTTGTTTCACTATATACAGTGTGTATGGAATGAAATGAATGAAATGGAATGATGGAATGATATGAAATGACAGTAAACCCCACTTGACTTGACTGACATGGTGCTACACATTTCACCATTGAGTGGAGGAATTTACAGCTGGTATTTATTCAAACTGGTTGTGTGATAAATTACCTCAAAGACCAGGTGTCAAAACAGTCAGGTGTCGGACAGTTTTTGTTGTGAGGGAAAGCTTTTCTAGAGGTTATCGTAAGATTTCTGTTCTCAAATATCTGATCAACATGGATGTGAGTAGCAGAGCAGAAACCACTAGGGTGCCAAGAAAATCTCTGTTCTTACCAGAAAACTCATCCAAACCACTCTTGGTTTTATGATTCTGTCCCCCCCAAAAAGGATTTTTTACACTGCTTCACTGCTAAGTAGTTTCTGGACTAAGTATCAGAGTTGTATGCCACTTTCCATGTTCAAGGTTGAGAATTTAGTTGACAACTCCCAGAAATGGGTAGTTGTTCGAATGTTCGAACTGACAGACAACAAACCTGTTAGTGGTGAGGATATGTGTGTCTGGCTCAGTAGATACTTCCTGGTTAAAAACCCACCAACAAAGCTTGTAGACGAGGATGGTGTCTGGAACCTGTAAAATTACATGAAGCTCCAGGCGCGTTCCAAGAACTGAGACACTTGCCTTCCATGCTTGTGCTAAAACAGTAAATTCTTGCCTGTACTACAGAGTGGGGTACCTGTCTTGTCAGGGTAACTAACTGAGTAAATGGACTGCATATATATAGTGCTTTTCTACTCCTACGAGTACTCAAAGCACTTTACAGAGTATGCCTTACATTCACCCATTCATACACCGGTGGCGGAGGCTGCCATGCAAGGTGCCGGCAACGAACCAGCAACCCTTTGGTTACTGAACAGCAACTCTACCACCTGTGCCACCACCACCAGCGTACCGCTGACATGTGGTGTAACTTCCCGATTAACCCATACTACGAAAGGTGGTTGAGTTTTATTCGAGGTATGCTGCCATGGCAATTTATGCTGTGTCTCAAATCTGCTCAGAGTAGGGTATGTTCTTGCTTAAAATAACTCAGGGTTGAACTGCCCCTCTGCCCTTAACGTTGAAACAGTTACGGAGTCGGGCATACAGAGTCAAGGATCATTCTGCTGAGCAAAGGCGTTTGAAGACTGACAAAATTCATCAGCCTCTCCCCACTGATGTTCTCAATAAAATGAACTTCAACAGTTACAATCACTTACAATTGGTTAGGTGCGTCCCTTCACTCTGTGATTTTATGCAAGGACCACTAATTGCGTTGTTTGATCGCCTGGTGATATACATTAAGTTGGTAAATAATACTGATATAATCTGATTAACATTAATACCACTTGTGCACTAAAAACAATGCGCCTGACAACGGGCTGTCATTTAAAGCACACTGTATTTTCACACTGTATTTTCATTTTTCGATTAGTGTTTATATTTTAAAATCTGGCAATAATATACCAGGATGACAATGCAAATGAAATGACAAATAGACATTTTAAATGTATTTTTATATTTGTCACAAATGACTTGTGCTTATCAGGAAAACGAAAAGCCAAATGTAAATTTCATTTCATTTTCGATTTTGGCAGCATAATTGCACTGACAATTTGAAAATGTAATGGCAAAAGGGTAATTGCACTGATAATTTGCAAATTAAATGTCAAAAATTGTTTTGCATTTTTATTTGACTTTTCATTATCATTTCTTTTTTGGAAGCTTTAACCTCCCATTCCAAAAGGCTTCGCGCTGGAGGAAATAGCGCTCCCTGTCGCCCCTCGTTTAAGGCTTTTCACTTACTCAATGCGCTGAAATCTTAATGTCATTATTGCGCATGATACTTTTGTGTTCGTTAATTCTTATTCTGAGTTCTCTTTTTGTCTTGCCTACATAACAAAAACCACAGGGACAGGAAGTTTTTTCTTGTAAATATTTTCTGCCTTAATTTTACAACATTAAATCAGGTATTTCTAAATCACCTATTTATGTCTAGTGTATAGCAGGTATTGCAGCTGATTTAAGTCTTGTTTAAGTGAACGAGAAGCAGATGTGGCAAACTTGGGCTAGTGGAATTGTTACAGCCTCAGCTGACACTACTTCAAACACAGCTTAATCACTTAAGCCACAATATCATTAATGACTTTGATGGAACACCTGTCAGGTACTGAACAGTGTCTGCAATCTATCAGAAGCTTGGCATCTGTCACACCTGATGAAATCCTGATGACCTGAACATGGGTTTGGTTTGTAAAAGCAAAGCTCCTCTTGGGTTCTGTGGCGAAAAACAGATTCAAGTCAATTAAGTGCCCTGGTAGTAGTTATACCTTTCAGAACTTAGATGGAGCTTTACTCATTTCTGAGGACAATGCTTTCACCTGTTCATGTTGCTCAAACTGTCTTATGTTCATTGTCAACTTGGCACACCTCCATATGCGATATTGAGGACAATTTTAGTTGATAAGTGATAAGCTTTGTCAGCTTTCACTCACTATCTTCATTCATCACCAGAGTAAATGTAGCAAACTTCTGCTTGCTAAACTGAGCTTATCAGGCTGCCCATTGGAGGAAGTAAAATGAGTCTACTCATGACACTTCTGTCAGTGTTACTGGAATTAACAAAGCATGGAAAATGTATGTTAATCTAAACCCAAGCAATCAAACAGGTAATCATCAGACAAATCATCTCATATGCGTTTTATTCAGTTTTACTTTAAGCAATTTTCTCTAACTACAGCAGTGCTTCTGCACTCACTTGCATGATAAATCAACCACGACACACATATCATGTGTTGACATGGACCAACAGCTTAAAACATCATGAAAGAACACCAAACGCCTTGACAGTAAAAAGAGTGCTTGATAATTAATTTGGATGAGTCAAGATCATTGAAAGTCAAGATCAACAATTAAAATATAGATTTTTGGAATATCAACATGGATAATTACACATTTTCTTATTAATTAATGGATTTTTACATAGGTATAATCATAAAAAATATATATACCCTAATGGGATGAAGTCAAAATCAAATGTCTCTTCTTCCAACTAATATCCTATAAATCCCATATGTCAATAAAGAGAGGCATTACAAAAAACAGCTGAGCGCAGGGTAAATGAAACTTGTAAGCATGTAATACAGGCAACAGCTTATGGCTAAGTACTGTATAAAAATCTGCAACATCCAAGAGGAATGATTTATCACAGTAAGCCTGGTAGTGTCAAAGTTAGCATGTAAGTGATAGTGCTAATATGTGCAGCAACTGTATGATCATCTGAAAGAGCATTTCAATTCAGTAAAGCTAAACAGTAAATATCCACGTCCACGTTTGCCTCAGTGTCTGGAAACTACAGCATCTATTGCAGCTCTGCTCCATTCATGCTGATGGGTGATGGCTGACTCCGTAGTTAATACCTGTCGAGTACATTTTGCAGATTACATGTTCAGTATGAGGCTTTGACAATAGTTAAACAAATCATGCATGGAGATGAGAAATTCCATAGTGCTGTGTTTATATGCACACGTAGACTTACTCCAGTCCAGTCAGACTATATTGAGGGTCACTCTGTAGAGCAGAGAGCTCCACGACATCAGCATGGAAGAGTGTGTTTGCTCTCAGGTCCAGCTCCCTCAGACAGGATGGGTTTAACTTGAGAGCCGAAGCTAGAGATGAACAGCTCTCAAATGTGAGGTTACAGATCTGCAGCCTGAGAGAGAAAGATCTGGATTATGAGGGGTACAATCTCAACAACACTAACCCATATACTCTGAAAAGATACACATACTAGTTATCATGTTCAAAACATATCATAATGCTGTCTTTGGAGTGACCATGCACAAAGGCTTCTGTCAAAAGGTTCTGCACGTTTAAATTTTTCAATTTGGTGGATAAATTGAATGGTGCTGCAGGCTTGACACTAATATTGATGTGCACACAATAAGAATACATGCATCAATGTACACATCATAAGAATACGTAAAAGTGATGCAACCAGTTTATGTATTGGAAGAAACGGATAAATTAACTACTCCAGATGATATTCTAATGACTCAAGGAATGCAGAAGCAAACATTTGTTGAATCCACTTTTGTGACTAGCCATTTGGAACATGTACATATTGTGGACGAAAGCTAATGGAAGAGACAAGGTGATGATGACCAAACTTAGAGCCAATCACTTCAAATGATAGCTCTGCATTTGTGGAGCCAGCTCTAGTGTTTATTTTATGAGCAATTTCTAATATGGTCTTAGACATATACGAGTTATCACATTACTATCTTTTTTAGTCATACATCTGCTCCTAAATCTGTCATACAAGCATCAGAATCACGGTTATTGGCTGGAATGAGCACTGAAACAATCTGGATTCCTTTCTTTCCTAAGACCACTAAACATGGTCCTGTGGTTTATAGATGATTTATAGAAGACAGTCTCAGCTGCACAGTACCACCAAAATATAAATTTTTTCATATTATTATATTATTATAATGGGCTGTCAATTTTGCTGTCTATTCTAGGGTGTGTTCAGACTTACACATACACTTTTCATGTCTCTAGTCATCTAGAGAGGTATGGTGGGGATGGAAGTATATCATAATATACCGAGCACATGACATCGTCACAAACACAGTCTTACTCCAGTGTCTCCAGTCTGCAGTTAGGATGCTGCAGACCAGTAGAAAGCAGCTGTACTCCTGAATCTCCGAGATAATTGTGAGTCAGGTCCAGTTGTCTCAGACTGGAAGAGTTTGCTTTTAGAACTGAAGATAAAGCTACACAACTCTTCTCTGTAAGAGCACATGCCTGTAAACTAAAACAGACAAACATTTGACAGATTGTACAGAAACAACTCCCAAGCAGCCCCAAACTTAATACAAATCCCCCCTTCAAATTTATCCAAAGACATCCTCCACACATACACCAGTGCAAGCATCAATTAACACTCAAGTCAATCAGTCATCAGTCAATACTAACTACTGCTGCTGTTCATTTAGGAATATTAAGTGCAAAATCGTAAGCACAAAACACATTATTTTGTTAATTTGATCTTACGCCAATTTCTCCTGTTTAGAATTTGTGTGCATCAAGCCAGGAGAGAGTAGCTTCATTCCTGAATCTCCCAGATTATTGTAACTCAGGTCCAAATGTCTCAGACTTGAAGAGCTTGAGCTAAGAACTGATGATAAAGTTGCACAGCTCTTCTCTGTGAGTTTACATCCCCAAAGCCTGCAAAGACATGGAAGTAAAAATAGCAAGCATGTTACTCACACATCTGCTCACACATAAAGTATGGTCTAAAGTGGTCTAAGTATGGTCTAAAGTGGTCTAAGTATGGTCTAAAGGTGAAGGAACAATGTAAAGATTTCTCAGAGCTCTTTCAATCTCAGAGATCAGTGAGTGAATGAATAAATTTCTCTGTGTGGCAGACTGCCAGGCAGACAAACACACAAAATCGCTAACTTACTCAAGTGTCTCCAGTCTACAGTTTGGATGCTCCAGACCAGTTGAAAGCAGCTCAACCCCTAAATCTCTCAAATCATTCTCACTCAGCTCCAGCTCTCTCAGACAGAAAGAGTTTGATGTCATAGCTGAAGATAAAGCTGCACAGCCCTTTTCCGTGAGATTACACACCCTCAGCCTGCACACACACACACAGAGAAGAATCAGTGCAGAATATGCGGCACAGTTGCAGTATATATGCACTCAAGAGTTGTCAGAACACACACACACACACACACACACACACACACACACACACACACACACACACAGACTTTCTGGTAGCCTTACTCTAGTTTCTCCAGTCTACAGTTTGGATGCTTCAGTCCAACAGAAAGCAGCTCCACTCCCAAATCTCCCAGGTTATTGTAATTCAGGTCCAGCTCTCTCAGTCTGGAAGATTCTGTGATGAGAGCTGAGGATAAAGTTGCACAGCTCTTTTCTGAGAGGTTACACCGCCTTAGCCTGTAGACACACACACACACATTAACATACAAGAAATGAGAATAACTACCACACAGGACAACATACAGGACATTCTCCAGTCTCCCTCTTTCTCGTACCACGTAGGAAAGAGAAAAGAAGTTATTGCAAAAACAAATAGTACCATTTATGTGCTTATGTACCTTTATGGTACTTTATATTCCTGGGATGACGGTAATTAAATGATACATGACAGGAAGTTTTACCCAACTGTCCTCAATATGGGATACAGGCAAAAGCATGAAACTTAAATTCACTGACACATTTTGAGAATAAATGTTTAATAGAGTGCAAATGAGGAGTCTATGTGTTGATCCACTTTAATTTTTCATGGTGTTGTGTTACATAAAATATAAATCTCTAAATGGACTGGATACCCAAAGACATATCTAACAGTTTAGATGCTTTGGGTGCAGTTTCAGGACACACACACACACACAAGCCAGAAGACTTACTCCAGTGACTCCAGTCTGCAGTTTGAATGCTCCAGGCCAGTGGAAAGATGCTCCATTGCTGAATCTCCAAGATCATTGTTACTGAGATTCAGATGTTTCAGAGAGGTAGATAAGATAAGAACTGAAGACAAAGCTGCACAGGTTTTGAGGTTACAACCGTCCAGCCTAAAGGCACAAATATTTAAACAATTATTTACAGATGAGAATCACACACAAAGCCTCTCACACACACAGTCTTGTGCATTTGTCCACAGATTGACAAAAGCATTGTGCAGTATTTCAATCAAAATGAACATGCTGATTGGAAACTTGAGAATCTTTATTGTATAACACAAGGTTTTGTTTTGCTATGTTTATTTTTTATCTTGGTGAGCAGGCTGCTACATGACTGACTAGAAGACACAATGTGAGCTAGAAGCTATCGAAATGTAACGTTAAAATTTCAGTGACTGTAAAAAACAGCGATTGTATTCATTATGGTTGAGTATATGCTCTGACTGCCATACTGTCAAGCCTGGCTCTTTGGCGTTGAGGTCAAGTCTAGCATCCTAGGGTTTGAGGCCAGGTGGGGTCACTGCTATTTCCCTTTGCTACAAAGTGGTTTCTGGCATCAAACCATCGGATCACTACTATACTACTGTGAGATGTTGTAGCTTAACCTGCATAGGCAAATTCAAAAAAAAAAAAAATTTTAGCTACTATAAACCTTAAGTATGAAAATGTCTTCTTATCTGTAGTTATCCCATTCATTTGTTGCAACTGCTCATAAAGACTTGTGATTATATAGATGATTAAGACAAAATCAGCTTCTTAGTATATCACATTTCCACTGGCATTACGCATTAGGAGTGCCATCCCACTGCCCAAAGTAAATTTAAATTAAATAAGAGCATCTGAACTCTTCATTGATGTCATATGATTAATCACAGCATAATTGTGTGATTAGTTAATGCAACTCAGCCGTTGCACTATTAATCAGCAATTATGTGCACACACAGACACACACACACATACACTTACTCCAGTGTTTCTATTTTACAGTTTGGATGCTTCAGACCAGTAGAAAGCAGCTCCAATCCTGAATCACATAGACTATTATCTCCCAGGTCCAGATGTTTCAGCCTGGAGGAGTCTGAGCTGAGAGCTGAACCTAGAGCTGCATAGGTCTTGTTTGTGAAGTTACACTCCCTCAGTCTGTAAACACACATACACACATTAGGAATAGACTAATTTGTGCCTGCAATATGTACTATGTATGTCTACCATGCTGCTGAAATCACATAATAAGAAAAAGGCAGTAATGTCAATACTTGCTTATTTTTGACACTAAGGCCATGTCTCAAATCGGGCACTTGCACACTTCAAACACTATATTTTAGTGCATATTGCGTTCACACTGACAACCACGGCAAAACTCAGTGCACTGAAAGTACCTGGACGATGCCCTCATAACAGGCAAAAAGTTCATTGTGAAATGATGGACACTACTTGCACTAAATGACCTCCATCTTTGAAAGATCAGTCAACAGCCCCAACCCATCCACTGCGTATCCAACTTGATTAATGGCGGCCAACTCTAAGATGATGGAGTAACTGTGCAGTAACTGCGTTTAAAACTATGCAACAATGATAAATAAAATCATTTTACTCATGTTTCATACACAAGGCTACTCACATGTCTCTCTCCAACTAATCATCAATCTGAATATTTGTTTTAATAACCAATTTATGAGGTTCCGTATAACACTTAACATCGAAAATGCACACTATGGCAGTCAGTCCACGCTGAGCACTAAATTCCAATGCACTCATAGTAGTGTGCGATTTGAGACAGCCTGACTGGTACTGATGATCAGACATTATATTAATGTATGCTGAATTTCCTATATCTTCAGTCATACTGAAAAAAAACAAAAAAACAAGTTTAAATTTTCAGAATACCATTTCAATAAGCATATTTACTCTCACATCAAAGTAGTCAAATACTTACTCGACTTTTCCTGATGCTTTGACAATTGGCAGCATCCTCAGCAGACCTGCATCAGACCTGGCAGGTGAATTAAGCCATCCCCCATAATCACCCAGGTTAAACTCCTCCAGTTCCTGGTCTGACATCAGCAGCACAAAGGCCAGAGCTGACAGCTGGGAAAGGGAGAGATCCCCTCTGAGTTCATTTCCTTTCAGGTATCTTTGCACCTCCTTCACCAGAGAGTCGTCATTCAACTCATTCAGGCAATGGAAGAGGTTGATGCATCTCTCTGGGTTGGGGGTTTCTCTGATCTTCTGCTTGATGTAAGTGACTGTTTTCATTCTGTCCAGAGCTGTGCTTCCTGTCTGTGGCAGCACTTCTTGTAAAAGTTTCTGACTGGACTCCTGGGAGAGACCCAGAAGAAACCTTAGGAAAAGGTCCAGGTGTCCATCCTTGTTTCTTAATGCAAGATCCACAGCAGCCTGGTGTAAGTCATGAAGTCTCTTGGCACCAAACAATGAGTAAAGCTGAGAGGGTTGATGTTTGTCAGGCATATTGCTTGGCAGAACAAAAGTGGTAGAGGTAGTGCAGAAATGCAAAACCACATACAATGCTGCAAGATACTCCTGAAAGCTCAGATGAACAAAGCAGAACATCTTCTCTGGGTATAGTCCTGCCTTCTCTTTAAAGATTTGTGTGCACACCCCAGAATACACTGATGCTTCTTTGAAATCAATGCCACATTCTCTCAGATCCTCTTCATAGAAGATCAAATTGCCTTTGTCCAGTTGCTGAAAAGCCAGTTTCCCCAGGCCCAGGATGGTCTTCAGGTTCCAGAGTGCACCCACATCATGGTTTCCATATTTCTCATTCCTGCGTTTGGTTTGTATGATCAAGAAGTGCGTGTACATTTCAGTTAAAGATGTTGGAATCTCTTGAACATCTCCATCTGTCAGGATGGATTCCAAAACAGTAGCTGACATCCAACAGAAAACTGGAATGTGACACATGATGTAAAGGGTCCTGGATGATTTTAAGTGTTTGATGACTCTGCTGGACAGTTTTGCTATCCTCTTCCTGAAGTACACCTCTTTCTGTGGATCACTGAAACCCCGAACTTCTGTCATCTGGTCAATATACTCAGGAGGAATCTGATTGGCTGCCACTGGTCGGGAGGTGATCCACACAAGAGCAAATGGAAGCAGATTCCCCTTGATGAGGTTTGTGAGAAGGACATCTACTGATGCAGGTTCTGTTACACTGTAGATGCATTCGTTTTGCTGGAAATTCAAAGAAAATCTGCTTTCATCCAAACCATCAAGGCAGAAAACAACCTTATACCGATCTTGATTGCAGAAGGAGAGGCCTTTTGTTTCAGAGAAAAAGTGATGGATCATGTCCATAAAGCTGTATTTCTTGTCTTTCATCAAATTCAGCTCTCGGAAAGGAAGAGGAAAAATGAAATCAATATTCTGATTGGCGTTTCCTTCAGCCCAATCCAGAATAAACTTCTGGACAGAGAGTGTTTTCCCAATGCCAGCCATCCCCTTTGTCAGCACTGTTCTAATGGGTCTGTCTTGTTCAGATGCAGGCTTGAAGATGTCAGCACATTTGATCGGTGCTTCTCCCTTTGTTACTTGTCTCTTGGATGCCTTCTCAATCTGTCTGACCTCATGTTCAGTGCTGACCTCTGCACTGCTCCCCTTTGTGATGTAGAGCTCTGTGTAGATCTTCTCCAGAAAAACAGATTTTCCCTGCTCTGGGAAGCCTTCAAATACACTCTGACACTTCTTTGATAGCCTATGTTTGAGATCTTGTTGACATCTAGGAAACAATCCATCTGGATATAAACATATGCATAATTAAGTTACCTGGTAGCATGTGACTGACAAATGAGGCTGTTCTTAAATGTATGTTTGTTTGCATTAACCTGATTGACCAGATCAAATTGGACCGAAACCCAGAAAATATTTTTTAAAGGTCCTTTTCAGCAGACTTGTTGACTCTATTTTAATATTGCGACCAACAGATATTTTTTTTCCTTCAAACGGCACATATTATCTTTACACCATTACACATCTATGACCAAAATTATACATACACACATATATTGTGGATATATGTAACAAAAAACTCAAGGATGGCCTGAGTACTTTGCAGCAACACTTGAAGCCTTTGTCATGAGCACACACATACACACACACACACACACACACACACGCACAAGTCGAGTTTTGGGTAAATCACTCACATTTCTCCAGCTTCTGAGCAAGGATCTCCTGCCCCATGCTCCTCAGGATGTGCACAGCAATCTTCAGAGCACCATCACTGGCATCTGTCTGGTCTTCCTCATCCTCCTCTTCACTACAAGGGGATTCCAAGTGATAATGACTCAGGAGCTTTATGATTTTTTTTACTTCTTTCCTCATGAACCCGATGACATTGTGTTCAAGGTCCTGTAAGGAAAAAAATAATCCATGGGGACTGTTTGAGATCATGTCACACCAAGTACTTAAGTGTGTGTCTGTGTCAAGGTTATTATAGTTAACGAAAACGAACGAAATAACGAAAACTAAAATTGAAAAAATATTTTCGTTAACTGAAATAAATAAAAACGATATTTAAAAGAAAAAAACGATAACTAACTGAAACTGTATTGTGTGTTCACAAAACTAACTAAAACGAACTGAAATTATAGAGAAAATTCCCTTCGTTTTCGTCTTTGTCAACATATTTACAAGTCTTGGATTGATAAAACAAATCAACCCATCACGCTAGCGGTTTTACGTGAGTTGGTGGCAGCGTACGGCACTTCCTTTCCGTCACTTACTGTTTACAGTCGGCTTGTGCACACATGTGCACACCGCGGTATATGGCACAATGACTAAAGTTGGGAGAAAGTGGCAGAGCCCTATATGGGATTTTTTTCAGTACGACAGCGAAACGGACAGAAGCAAGTGCATTGTGTTAGAGGCAGGTCACAAGATTTGCGGAACTGTTCTCAGAGGGAAAAATCACACAAATCTCAAAATACATTTACGGAGCTCGCATAGGGATGCTAATAGCGAGTACCTTGCCAAAGTAGCTTCTTGTAGTAGCACTCCCGGAGCTATATATATATACACATACAGTACACACACATCAGAGCATCATCAAAGCGTATCTCACACTCACACTCTGACTCTCTCTCTCTCTCTCTCTCTCTCTCACACACACACACACACACACATACACACCGACAGACATACGCACACACACAAAGATACAGACACACACACATCAGAGCATTATCAGAGCGTATCCCACACTCACACTCTCTGACTGACACACACACGTCAGAGCATCATCAGAGCGTATCTCATTATGTTCAATGTCAAAAAAACGCTTGTTCAAGCTTGTTCTGTTTCTATTAGTGAAAAAAATGGGTGTTTCTATCAGTACCCGTTGTTGGCTCCTGAGCACTTGTTGATGTTAATTTTGCTGCCACTTCCTTGTTTACTTATTTTTGAGTTTGTACATTTGGAATTTTTTATGTTTTTGCACTTAATGCTGCCAGCTTGTGGAGATTTTGGTTGGTTTGGGGAATACTTGAATAAATGTTTTAAATTTGTATTTGTTGAGTTTTATAACCCGATACTTACTGGTCTTTTTGAACCCTGCACTTGACAAATAACCCAAAGTATAAAAAACTAAAACTAATACTGAAACTAATAAAAACTAAACTAAAACTAAGCATTTAGAAAAAAACGAAAACTAACTAAAACTATCAGACCCACTCTAAAAACTAACTAAAACTAACTGAATTAGAGAAAAAAAAGTAAAAACTAACTAAAACTAAACTATAATGAAAAATGCAAAACTATTATAACCTTGGTCTGTGTTTGTGTATACATGAGGGTATGTGCAGGCACACATGTATCAGAAGGTGTTTATACTGTACACATACCTTGAATACAGATAACTCCTGGTAATTCTGTTGTTTCGTTAAGGTGTGATCATCATTCATTTGTTCTTTCCTCTGGGCACTGAAATGAATACCAGGGTTTTCAGTAGTGATCAGTACTAAATAATGTATCCAAATAAGGATCCAAGTTAGGATGTACTGCTCTCAAAATGGCTGTTCTCAATGTAGTGATGTGTGGGCTTTCAATTAGAGCAATAATGTTGATAAAATATATTTTTTCATCAATTACAACTAGGGATGCACTGATACGATATTTGTATCGGATATTGGCCCCAATATGGAAAAAATACTTGGGTATACTTGATTGGGTACTGTAAAAATTAGTCAACCCATGGGCTGATCCATTTCCGAAACTTAATGACCACAACAATCCCGCTATGCAACTGTGCGCTGTCAGCTAGTTAGCAGTTGTAAGGTATGAACACACAGCTTTCTATATTATAAACGCTATTAATAAAATGATCTTAAAGTTAAGGTCATTTACTGTAAGTTTTAATGAACAACCTGCAAATATTTAACCTGAATGTTTCCTGTTAGTGTACTTAGCTCTTGTTGAGTCATGCTTGTCAGTAATGTAGCTGCCTAAAATTTTCTCACCAAAAGGATAACAAAAATTGCATTGCAAGACACATCTCTCCTATAATTCAGTAAAGATTCTGCTTAAATTGTTTATGAATATGCTTTTAAACTGATGCAATAGAAAACTTTATCAACATCAGCAGCAGCCTACAGACTTCCACTAGCACCTTGCATAGAAACAAAGTTTGTTTCACCCAAAGTCCTGTAGCAATAGTGTAGGTGCATGCTGAGAATTTTAAAGTGACAGGCGCCTTATTAGATCTAGGCTCACAAACATCAAATACAATGTACTGACACTGATACAAACTTGTTTACCCTTTAATTATATTCTATATAACAATGTATTATATTTCTGTCTGTTATTTTCATCTGTTTTGTCTTGGCTTGGAAAATGATGCCCAGTTGGGAGAATAGGGCAATAAGAGACGAGGATGATGCCAATCTCCTAATTCAATGGGAATATCGGATCGGTATCGGGTATCGACCAATGTGCAAAATCCATGTATCGGAATTGGTATTGGAACTAAAAAAAGTCAGATCGGTGCATCCCTACTTAGAACCACTGAAATGACCACCCCTCCAGCCACCTCTAAAGGACACACCCATATCACAGTATCTCATTAGAGGAGCCTACTGATGTATTCAGTAGAGGTGAAATGTAGCAAAGAAGGCATCCCTCAGAATGAAAACTGTCCCTAAAGTTGCCAATTTCACAACGTTGAAACACATGTGTAACATGGGAGTACCACTTTTGGGACCCCCAAGCTGAGCCATTCCAGTTATCACTACCCTGTGGGACTCAGCTAACAGCCTGAGCTAACAGCTAACAGCATGTAGATGGGGTTCTCTGAGTCTAGACTTAAAGTGCCATTTTCCAGTGTGGGCAAAAGTAGCCATGTGATATACAAAATAATGCTATGAGTCACTACTGTAATGCAGGACTCGCAACTTTTGTACTTCGGCTTTCAAGGAATGCACTCACATGATGTAGTCCACCTTAAAACAGCTCAGTTTAAATACTTGAGCTAAATAAGTTCCATGTGTAAGTCATATGGCTTTGTTAGGTCCACAACTTAATCAGGGTATTGTGTGAACTGTTCCATGGACACAGCTGGCAAATGACGTCAAAGATGGGCCATAGTTCATACCTGGCATCTGGATGGATGTCTGTCTCTCTGAAGTTGGTGCCAACATCCTTTGATCGATCACTTTTTATGGACACACAGCTGGGAGCTGGATAGTCTTGCCTGTGAATTAGGTTTTAAGTTAACTAAGGGTAATTATGGTAACATTACTACTATTACTACTACTACTACTAATAATAATAATAATAAACACACATTACAAAAATAGCAGTCCATATTAACATTAACAAAGCTAGTTGATATTGTTTTTAAAACAAATAGACGTACTCAGACTTGCATTGCCAAATATGTTTTTTCAAATATAACATAAAATATTGTAAATTTAAGTGTAATTGTACTTATTTGTACAAAGTTACCTGCCAGTTTGTTAAGCAAATTTGCAAATTGTATAAGTATTTTCTTGTAAAAGATATAACTACACCTTTTGCAACAATAAGCTATGCATGGCAGACCTCATTTATGAGGCGCAGAACAAATGAAAGGATGCAAGAACTGTTCATGCCATCTATCAAGCTTGCTGGAGGCAGTGTGATGATCTGGATGTGCTTTGGAGGTAGTAAGAAGATTTGTGACATGAGTTTAAATGGAAGGGACCTTGGAGAAGTAAGGTTATCACAAGATTTTGTGAAACCAAAGCAAACTCTGCCAGCACCATCTAACTATGAATGCAAGGACCATCTGTCTGTGTGCTCCTCCCATATCTCTCAAACCACTGACCACACATTTGGAGCATCTTGCTCATGGCAAAAGTGATTGTAGTGCCAAGTTTCAAGTTGTTTTGACAAGAAATGCAATATGCACTGTTAAAAGAAACTTCTGTTAAAATAAACATTTACAGCTCTATCTGCTGGAGCCACTACCCTGCACACATGCAGAGCAGCGAGCAATCAGTGCCAAAGTGGCGGTGTTGGTGTACTGTTTAGGGAACCTAACTAGAATGCTAGTAGCCTAGAAAGATGTAGGTTCAAATTCTGTCTGCCACCGTTGTGCCCTTGAGTAAGGCACTTAACTGAAGGGCACAAGTTGCTCTAGGGGAGACTGACCCAGATGTAATTGACAGTTGACAAATGTAAGTCACTTTGGATAAATCAATCTGCTAAATGCATAAATGTAAATGTACAAGTAAAGGCAATTCGACTAATATATCAAGATCATGCATGAGCCATAGGGTTGCTCGGTTGATCTGAAGGCAGTAGGGCACATAGTGATTTTTGGAATCGTGTACCACCGTAAAGTTATAAAATAAATGATAGCAATCCATTGCAAAATGGACTACCTCAAACTGGATTTAACTACACAAAGAAAGGTGAGAGACTGCAAAAACATCATTCTAACTGAGATGAGGCTCACCCATACCATTCTCGACAGCGCCATCCAAATGGAAGGACTAACAGCATTTCGGGCGGACCGCAAACCACGACAGCACAGGTAAATCTCGGGGAGGTGGTGTGTGTATTTTTATAACAACAGCTGGTGCTCAAACGTTGCAGTTATCTCAAGCTACTGTCCTGAGGACACTGAATTCTTAACAATTAAATGCTGTCCATTCGACATGCAGAGAGAATTCATTGCCGTCAACATCATAGCTGTTTACATCCCGCCCTTTACATCTGTTTACACAAAAAATGCACTGTCTACATTGTATCAGTCTGTGAGTTCACTACAGGACTCAACCCGGATTTGGTCTGCATAATTGCCGGCGAATTTAACCAGGCCAACCTAAAGACTGCACTTCCACACTACCACAAACATGTGAACTTTGCAACCAGGGGAGAGAACACGCTCAACCAGGTCTACACAAACATTAATTCAGAGCCATCCCCTACGCCCACCTGGGGAGCTCAGATTATCTCTGTTATGTTAATTCCAGACTATAGACCACTCCAGACAAACTCTGGTTCACCAGGGAGGTACATAAGCTCCTGAGAGCAAGCAATACTGCTTTCAAGTCTGGGGACAAAGAAGCCCTCAGATCAGTCAGGGCCAACCTGCACTGGGGCGTGAGAGCAGGCAAGTGGGCCTATGGACAGAAAATCCACTCACACTTCACCAAGACACCTAGTCACAGACTACAAGCCAACCCCCCCACCGTGTGAGGACAGCACAGACTTCCTTGACTCTCATATCACCTTCTTCAACTGGTTTGAAGAAAACAACACCACAACACCTACAAAAGCCCCTACCAGCCTGGACAACACAACACTTCAACGTGCGGAGGACCCTACTCAAGGTGAACCCCAGGAAAGCTGCAGGTAACATACCTCAGTGCTCAGAGATTGTGTGGACTCACTCACTGACATCCTCACAGACATCTTCAACATCTCTCTGAACCAAGCCATCATACCAGAGAGCTTCAAAGCCACCACCATCGTACCACTACCACAGAAATCCCAGCCTCATCACTAAATGATTACAGACCCATAGCACTCACTCCCATTATGATGAAGTGCTTTGAAAGGCTGGTAGAGGCCTATATAACATCCAGCCTTCCTACTACTCTCGACCCATATCAGTTTGCTGCCCCAAGCACTCCACTGATGATGCCATAGCAACACCACTCCACCTATGCCTGGCTCATCTGGAAAACAAAAACAGTCACGTACGGATGCTGTTTATCGACTTCAGCTCCGCCTTCAACACGGTCATCGCCCAACACCTGGTGAACAAACTGAGTGCAGTAGGCATCAACTCCCTCCTACCATCTGGAAAGCGCTACAACAGCATGCGGGGCAACACTAGTAGACTGGGAAACAGCTTCTTTCCACAAGCCATCAGGATTATCAACACACTAAAGAAAATTCAATATTCCATAAACATGTTACTGACATCAAAAACAAACCCTATACACACTGATATCCATGCTGTCCTCAGCACTCTTGCACTTTATATTTTGCAGCTAACATATTGCACCTACACCTTACTGCAACTTTACATATTGCACATTTTACTTCACCTTACCCCCTTCTTGTTGGAAGCCCTTTTGTTTACATGTATATTTTATGTATATTTATTATTGATGTCTGTATTATTCATTGTATTTGTTAATGAGTGTTTTGTGTGTGTGTGTGTGTGTGTGAGCGTGTGTTTTAGTTAAATTGCACATTTGGTGTCTGATGAAACACAATTTCAATCCTCTTTGTAATGCTTGTTACATAGTGAATTGATAATAAAGTACACTTTGACTTTGACTGTGGTAGGGTGTTATTACCCATTTTATGCCTATTATAAGCCTATGGAGAGATATTTAATTAGGAACAAATCGCTAGATAGATATACCCTAAAATCTTCGCCAGCTGATTATTTACAATAAGACAATATTTTTTGTATTCTGACTTTGTAAATACATGCAGCTGAGCCAAAAAGCTGGCTTTTTGATAAAAGCAAAGTTTGAAGTTTTCGAAAATATTGTTACATATTATAATTTTATTAAAAATAATCTACATATAAAATATTGTGGCAGTGGTAGCGTAGCAGTTAATAACCCGGCTAGCATACTAGTAGCCTGGAAGTTGTGGGTTTGAATCCCGGCTGCCACCATTGTGACCTTGAGTGAGGCTCTTAAGCCTAAGTTGCTCTAGGAGAAACTGGCACTGAAGTAATTGATAGTTGACAAATGTAAATCGCTTTGGATAAAAGTGTCTGCTGAGTGCATGTAAATGTATTGTATAAACCTACATATTAACTTCTCCCACTTTGAAGTTGGTGCCGACATCTTTTGACCAATCGCTCTTCATTGACACACTGCTGAGTGCGGGAGAGTCCGGCCTCTCATTCTGGGTTGAGCTTCAAATGAATGAAAGCACACAATATTATTCAGAAGAGGCATGCAGCCATGCATTTCCCTGAATTTTGCTTTTCTATGCTTCTATTGGTATTGATAGATAATAATAATAATAATAACAAAAGAGTATCTATCAAATAAAATCAGAAGAGTATCTATCAATGCCAAGAGAGGCATAGAAAAGCAAAATTCAGGGAAATGCATGGCTGCATGCCCTGTTCATCTGCTATATTTCTTACTCCCACAAATTTCATGTATATTGCCATTGAGATTTCCAAATGAACACAAACTTTTCAAAAGTAATGTATATAACAGTGATCTTTTTTCAGCTATCAACAATTAGTATTTATATATATATTTATATACATATGTGTGTGCCCAAATTACACATTTGCTGTCTGATGTGTGAGTCTGGCCTAATTCTTTTTCTTCCTCTGTCCACAATTATCTCCGCTGAGTATTGTAAAAGGCGATGTATAAATAAAACTGAATTTAATTGAATTGAATACTGTACATCATCAGAAGCTGAAGCAAATACGTATTAATATTATATAGACCTACACAGCTCTGAGGTTAGTGTCGACATCCTTTGACCGATCACTCTTCATGGACACACAGCTGAGTGGTGGACAGTCCGGCCTCTCATTCTGGGTTGAGCTTCAAATGAAGAAGAGAACATAATAATAATAATAATAATAATAATAATAATAATAATAATAATAATAATATAACGTTTGTTATTGGATGTATACACACACACACCTCATGTCTTGCATTTTAGAGGCAGACCTAGGACTTTTACTTAGGCCTCCTGAAATGGCGCACTTTAAGCTCCCTGCTACCTGCGTAGGCCGCCTTGCGGTCACCACCCGTGTTATGATTCTGATTCTGAAGTGTTGATCTTAAAATAAATTAGAAAGTTTGAAATGTCGAACTTCGCTGTAAAAACATTTCAAATACGCTGTTATCCAAAACGAACAAGTTTATTCGTGGTCTATTAAAGTTGTTCTTAAAGTTGTTAAACGTTACTTCCTTATAGGTGTGAAACCATTGTCGGTGTTCATCATAGACAGAAAAAGATGTTCACATCGGCGACACAGTTCATTCATTAATCCATTTCCTTGCACAAGTAGTCCACAAACGAAACCCCCTAAATACAACACTATCGGCATTTTCGAAATTAGCCCATGGCCCTAAACACTTCCACAGAGCAGTGTTCAGCTAGCAACCATAATGCAAATTGGCTATGCATGGGAAGTTCCGCATCTGCGCTTTGGGCGCTGCATTGAACCCGAAACCTAATGACGGCGGCACTGACAGACGACTCCGCAAGCAAAATTTATTATTTTATTGAATGGAGACCTTTGAGCTGCAATTTCATCGTAATATTGTGAGACTCGTTCAGACAAATGAACAGTATGAGAGCAAACACTGACAAATGAACAGAAAGATGAATCGTGTCATGCAATGTTTGGTTGTGCCAAGGAGGCTATGTTCTCTCCAGTGCTACCCTAGTGCTACCCTAGCTAGACCTTATCCAACAGGTCTACTTTCCAGAGAGTTAACACATTTGGTTATACACAAACACAAAACGAAGTGGAGAGAGACATAGACTTGTAGAAGCAAACTGTACAGAGTACAGTCGCAGTTGGACAAGGTTTTTGGGCAAATATGTCTGTTCAGGCACATTATAATTCAGCTCTTAGTACAATAGCATGTAGATCTCTCATATTCAAAGATCTGAATGGAGCTAATCATATATGCCATTTGCATATATGATTAGTTCCTCCATCACATCCATGTATATCAGTATATGAGATAAGATATAGTGAAACACTATAGAGGGACTGAGCACCATGCTTTTTGGATGCCCTGAGGCTGTAGAAAAGCAGCTTGTGCACTGGCCTGGGACCTGCTGCTTATACATACACCTCTCGGTTTTAAGGGGACATGGCAATCTGAGGACTGCATTACCTACTACAGGAAAAGTTATCAGGTAAAGTTATCATTTTCTTTTTTGGCCTTTTTGAAATATTGTTAAGACTGTAAGTACAATCACAGCTCCTCTCTGTGTGCACACACACACTGTGACGGGCCAGAAATAAAATGGGTCTGCAGGATACATTGAAATGGATATTATGATCTTAAAACTGAATCATGAACCATATCAGTACAGTGGAGACCATCTTTCAAAAAAGTATTTTTAAATTTCAGTGTAATTCCATATGGTATTCATGTCTCACTCACAAGCAACTTCTCTCAACTTTCAAAAGTGTAAGCATAGTTTTTGTCCACTGAGGGCACTGAAATATAAACCCATTATCACCTTTAAAACAACCCTCCTGTGTTGTTGCTGCTTGTTGATGCCCCCATAGTTTGTAGCATCATCAGTGAGGTATAGTTGTCTACCTAGCTATAAAAGGCTGAGATCATATTTTGTTGGAAAGTCACGGTGGACATGACATGGATGATTGAACTGATCTCATGGAGCCAAACAGTAAACAAGGTATAGTAGAGTAAATAAAGTTGGTCACAAAAATGTTTAATGGCACAGAAACTCACAAGCTACAATTACAACAGGGTCAACCAATTGTTCTATTTAGTAAATGTTGACTTTGTGTGTGTCTAAGCCTCTTTTTTTAGGCTGTACTCTTTGTACAGTTGGTTCACTGTCTAGATTAACTCTCTTGGTCACCTATGTATAATATGGCAGTACATTCAAATGTCAAAAAACAAAACACAGAATAATTAAACCTTATGGCAAAGGATAATTCAGTTTACGGTTTGTGTGTTTGTATGTCTGTGTCTACATGTATTTGGGCAGGGGGTGGGGTGTTTTGGGGGCCTAAACCTCATGGTGCATGTTTGTCATCCTGTAATCTCAAGCAGGATGTACCTGTGTGTGTGTGTGTGTGTGTGTTACAGGTTGCATGTTTGATGCAGGTCAATATCTAGAGCATACAGCAAACAAGCAAGTGTTTGCTGGGACCAGGGACAGTTACAGCACATGTTTTATGTGTCCCGGTATTGATTCTGCATTATGATTATTCCACTTTCATATCCTAGTAAAAGTTATGAGAGCAACAACATTGCATATACAGACAGCACACACCTAAAAACTAAGGATTTTGAAACATAGTCAGCAAAGAGAAAACACCACTCGCAGTAGCTCCCGCTAAGACGCCAAGGACACCTCAAGTGATGTGGCCAGGCTGTGGTTCACCAAGGACTCTACCAAACTGATATTCCTCAGAGTCTCACTCACAAATACATGGACCAAAGCGGTGGAATGTTGTGGAGATTTGCCCATGTCGCTGACATGAACCACCAGTCGGTGAAGGCCCTCGTGTTTGCGTGTGAGCTCCCTGGTTAGTGTGATTTCGCCAGTGCGGCGTGAGATATGGAAAAGGCCGTGTGGATTGCCATCGATAATGAAATACAGAAGCTCTGAATTCATTCCAGTGTCCATATCTTCAGCCTCTACCCTCTCCACAAGTGTTCCTTGGCTGCTGAGAAGAGGAAGAAAGGTGTATGAAGAGTTAGAGGGCCTGGTGACATAATCTTCTCTGTCTATTGGGCCTGTGGTATAAATGACGCCAGTGTGTGCATCAGTGCTGAAATCCTGCTGAGAGAAGCTGTCCAGGGTGTATGTCAAGCCCTTATGAACACCAGTTGCTTGGACCTGAAAAGCACAAACAATACAATTTTGAATGTGAATGACATGCACAAACACACCAGTTCACAAAACAGCCTCACATAATTAGTTTCCTCTCCAGGAGACTTCCCTTCCCTTCCCTTTCTCAATCACCTCAAATTTCTGTGGTTTTGGTAAAACCTCTCTCATCCTTGGTTATATTTGTGATTGCCCTCCCACTTTCTGTTATCTTTTGTACATTTCTCCCCTTCTTCGATATCTCTTTCTCTACTTTTTATAACCACCCCTTTGCTTTGAATGCTGGATAAAACTGAAATTTCGCTCTTGACTGCCTTTACTTCCTTACTCATACCAATTCCTTGGTTTAAAAGATTAAAACTGCAAAAAGTCGCCCAAAGATGCCATGCCCTCCTCCCCTAAATAGCCCAAGCTTTTGATAGGAGCTGTCATAACAAGTCTATCTGGTGATGTCACTTTGAAAGTGGTGGCACTTGATGGTGTGCTGTGTAGTCAGTTATGAGACAGTCTAGCTGCAGTTTAACGAAATAAAAGAAAACCGCTAAAAACGAGCAATGGTAATGTTAACAGTAAACATCAATATCACCTGCTTTGTTACCACTCCACTTCTGATTTCTATATTGCTCACATGACTTACTTATTTACTTACTTAATCACCTACTTATTTACTTGCTTACTTCTTTGTATACACTACAGGTTACTTACCAGTAATGAAGTGCTGACTACAGATGTAGACATGTTCACTATCTGGGTCTCATAAGTATCCATTTGGGTTCTCCCTTTTAATGACCTGAAGCCATAATCTACATTTCTCGCCCTCTCTTCCTCTTTTCAGTAGCAAGAAAAAACAGATATGGGGATGGCTTTTGCTGTTAACGGTGCAGGAAACAACACAGGATTGTTTTGGCATACTGACAGCCTGTTTCCTCCATTTGCTACCTGTTAGCTGTCCAGATTTTTTACCCCGAAAATAGGCATGTCCATTCTAAGCTAAAGTTTGTGATGTGACATTGCCATTATGAATGGTGATGTATTGCATCACCATTGTTTTTGTTTGTGTGATTTTTTATTTTTTTTTGCAGACTCAAAAACTGAAGAATGGAATGCAGTTGCAGAAGTGTTTTGTGAAATGGTTCCCGCATTGCCTGGGGTCTGTCAGTGGCAAGCACACACAGACCTTTTTCGTGTTTACAAAAATTGTCATAAAAGTTCTACATTCTGTCACCAGTGCGCATGTTGGTTTCAGAAAGCCACCCTATCTAACCTGCAGTGATGTAAAATTGGTCATTTTCAAAAGTGTCTTAAGGACTTAATAATCTTGTGTTTATTGATTTTGACATCATTTATCAGGTGTATGTTTAGTATTCCTGGTTCACAATAATTACATGCATCTAGAATTTATTTTAAAAACAGTTCATACAACGTGTTTTTGCAGAAAATAGCCTAATCATGGTGAATCTTACCTACGGTGATCAGCTGAGCTAACTGTAAATAGCTGTGTTGTCTAGAGGTAAAACCAGTAACAAGCTAAATTTCAGTAGCTAAGTAGGATTAGGGAAAATACTCCCATGTACGTCATCCATAGCCTACGGTTACTGCTTCAGCATCTCACACAATCTGTAAGCCAACTCTACACAAGAACAAACAAAGTACACAGTCGTTCATGGAAAACATGCACTGCTAGGTCCTACTAATTTAATAACGAGGGTGGGAGATGCGTAATGTTCATCAAATTGAATTTTTTAGTGTGGGTAAACACAACAGAACAATAGGAAACCTTTTTCTGGACAAGATCAGCCATGAAGTAATCTAGACACCCATATACATAACAAAAGATGTATGGCTAACTGATTGGAGACATTTTTGCTGGTAACAGTTTGGTTTTAATTGTCATTTATGATAATAAGGCCTAAAATTTATATTGCGGTATAATTCCAATCATAAACAGTATCTGATATATGTTGGTGTCACACTTGGGTTTTGAACCTGGGTCTCCTGGATGAGTCAGCAGACAATCCCACTAACCCACCAAACTGACAGAGTTCAACTCAATCGCAGACAGAGGAAACTCTTTAGTAAGCAAAAGTTTTAATCCAAACAGAAAAAACACAAAAGCTCAGAAGATCCAAAAAGATGAAACAAAGAGGAAGGGAATCCAAAGACAATTCCAACTCAGACAGGTCACAGACACAAAGGCAAAAGGATTCCACAAGGCAAAAACAGGTAGTCAGAAATAAGGAACATCCAAGGGCAAAAAACTCTGGAACAACAAGCAAGCACAATAGCACAAACATAAGGTACCTTACGGTGTTACTCCTTGAGGACTCAGCAAAGACTGACGAGAAATACAGGGCTAAAATACTAGTGAGTAATTGGATAACAAGGCAGGCACATGACCAGTGTAACAGGGTGCAGGTGAGTGTCATCAACCAAGGACATAATGGAAAGTTAATACAACATGGGGACAGGTCATGAGGGTGACATCTAGTGGTGAAAACAAAAAAGTCCAGAGTGTGACAGAAAAAGGTTCAGAGTGTGACAGTTGGTGTCCGATGATATATGTTATATATAACTTTGGAATACAGGTTGAAGATTTGCAGTACTGATCAGGAGACACAGTTAAAAAACAATAAGCTAATTTATGCAAGGCTGAGGGAGCATTGCCCTTGTCTTTTAGGCCTCAGAGCAGGTTGCATAGCACTCTTGGCCTGCATTGTGGCTTCCTTCAGTCTAAGCATAGGCATTCCATAATTCTCTGTTCAAATTTGCAAAGACAGGTGACATCCCTGTAGCAAACTTTACCCACTGGACAAGGAGTATTGGTGGATGAATGAATGAATGTCTACCAGCACAAAATCTATCACAAAACTCATAGATGAGCATTATCTTAAAGGCCTTTAGAGACCATGGCTTCCTATTTTTGGGGAATGGCTTTTGTTGGAGCACCCTGTACATGCATTGACAACTGCAATGTTCAGTTCGTCTGATCCATGAGATCTAGTCTCACCCCCCCCCACCCCCCTTTTTACTGTTACAGTCCATGATTACATTTGAGACGTTATTGGTGTCATATGGACAGAATTGTGTTCGAGACTTCTGTGTATCTTTCCCAGTGGTGTTTGTACACACAATAAACTCTTGTCATGCCAGCGACAAACCAAGACCTCTCCACTACTAACTTTCCTGCTGTCATTACCATAAGCACATCATGCAAAGTGGCCAGAAGGAAACCCCTCATGCTTTTAGGGGTTGTGCCACAACACTATGTGCTGTAGTAAGTCATTGACCAGTGGAAATGAAAAGAAGAAATTGTCAGCATAGACATGGTAGTTGCACCTCTGGTAGTTCAATGACAGCCCCGTGTTCCAGGACCTTCCCATTAGCTTCACCACTATCCTTCCTTGAGCAGACAAGAAAAGCTAAACAATAGCCTGTCAAAGCATCACACAAGTACCTTGGCCTTTTTATCAGACATATGTTTTCATACCATCTTGAAATTATTTTGGATGGCATACAGTCATTTCAGGGGTGGATCAAGACAAGCATTATTCCCACTACACTAAACACCACAACAAAATAAAACCTTTACAGCATGACATTGCTGACTGTATTGTCAAACACTAATTAGCATCTTCTAGCAGTGCCAAAGCTCTACAGATGTATGGGTGATATATAGCTGTACAGTGTTTGATACATGTGGTAAAGAAATTTCATATTGAACTGATCACATTAACACAAGTTTGTAGTGATAACATTTAGTGGTAGATTTACATAAGACAGACTTATGGACCAGACTCACTTTACGTTCACTTAACAGTGGTTTGGCATTTAGTGGTAGATTTACATAAGACAGACTTATGGACCAGACTCACTTTACGTTCACTTAACAGTGGTTTGGCATTTAGTGGTAGATTTACATAAGACAGACTTATGGACCAGACTCACTTTACGTTCACTTAACAGTGGTTTGGCATTTAGTGGTAGATTTACATAAGACAGACTTATGGACCAGACTCACTTTACGTTCACTTAACAGTGGTTTGGCATCTTGTTCAAACATTAACACCAAGGATGGTGCAATGCAAGGCTAAGACATATATTTGAACATTTAATATAATGAAATTAGACTAGACATACTATCAAAAACTGATTTAGTTAGAAAAAAAGAATCACAAATTTTCTGAATTTCACAAATACAGAAAAAAAGCGTCATCTTAGAAATGCAGTTTCACTATATAACAAAAATAACTCATGTTAAGTGTAAACAGGTAGACACAAGGGCTTAATGTTCTCTTTAACCATAAGCTCTCAAAGACCTGGCATGAATCAGCCAGTCATGAAAATAAATCATGTTAGTTAAGTCCTTCCAGCTCAGGGTTTAGGGGAAACATTGGTATTCACTGGTGATGCTTAGGAAAGCTATATGAGCTTCTTGGGGCCTGAAGGGTACAGCAGCTCTGTTCCGTTCAAACCAATGAACAATGTGGTCGTTCCTCAGTTAATACCTGTTGAGAATATTTTGCAAATTAATATTTCCTTAAAAGCGAAGCCTCCCCAATGCTTTTTTCATTTAGATGCCATAATACTGACATGTAAACATAAACATCTCTTCTTCAGACAGATTAATGTCTCATCAAAAGCTTTAATAATGTTTATATATGGGAAATTCCATGGAACATGGCGCATCCATAACACAGGGTTCCCAGTGGTGATGGAATTTCTGAAAAATCATGGAATTTCAATAGTCTGTTCCGGACATTGGAAGTCAGAGAATTTTATATTTTTGTGGACAAGGTCGGGCATATCAGGGAATTTTGGTAATGGCATGTAGTTGTCCCAAAAATGTGTTTTTTTTCCCATGCTTCCTTCATGGTCTTTATCATATAGTCATCCCTTGCTTGAGTTGTTGTGGTTAACCTATTACACTGAAAACACATGAAGCTGCAAATGGAGCTTACAGAATAATTGGCTTAAAATGCCTTGTTTTATTCAGCTCCAAATCCAGGCGGGTTATTGTGAAATTATTTATAGCCAAGGCCGTGGAAATTCTGCTTTTTAGTAACTTAGAAATCTAGACGTACCTCAATGTTTTGCTCAGCAGGCACGTCTAGCCACGTACCATTGGGGCTATATTAGGTCTGCTACCAAGCCTTGGTAAAACCAATCACTAGGCTCTATCTTTGTGGCTTAGCACGATGGCAACAGGGCTGCGACGATGCAAACAACTAAGCGGCCGTTTGAATCGGCTTTGGCATCAAATTTGGAAAAGCTAGACTAGGCTTTTCTTTGAAGGTTGAGCAGAAAAAGGCACTGAAGTCATTAGTTTCAAAGAAGGCCGTATTTGCTCTTTTGCTGTTGGTCTGATTAGTCATAGCGCTATCCAGTTTGAAAGAAAAACACTGATTCCACCCCTAGGATTGAGCCCTGTCTGTCAGTCTTGTCCAGACTATACATTTTGATGTTGTAGTCTGCTTTGTCAGGCTAGCTTTTTAGCAGAACACCAATATAATGTAAGTTCTACAGCTGTAAATAGCAAATGTTCAAATTTCATGTAATTGGTGTTGAAAAGTGTAATTGTAATTGGCAACATATATATGTTGTATATATAGAGCTTTGGAACCAAAGTGTACGTCGGCTGTTTTGTGAGGGCGTGAAACAAAAACAGCTGATTCTGCATGATTTCTTGTGAGTATGCTGGAGAGTAGTTTAAAGGATTGCAATGAATCTTAATAACTGGAAAAACTTGACAGCACGCTACCTCTGATTACAAAAACCAAGGAGTGCTAGCCTCACAATATGGTGGTTCCTTCCGATCAGTCACTGCGATTGGACATGATAGCACCGTGATGTCACATTCCCAAGGTCTATATACCCTTGGCCTAGTGGAGAACATATGAAAGTGTCTTCACTTACTGAAGTTTACTCATTTTATATTTCGGATCTTTCTGAAGAGCAGAAAGCCGCTCCACATCGGACCGCTGCAGTTTGTTTCTTCTCAAGTTCAGCTCTCTCAGACTGGAGGGGTTTGATATGAGAGCTGAAGCTAGAGATGCACAGCCTCTCACTGTGATCTTACATTCCCACAACCTGAGAGACACATACTTTTCAGTCAAACATATAGAACACACCCTCACCAACCACAAATAAACCAACCAACAAAACAATACAATACAAAAAACATTTACTGTCACATAGGCACACCACTGTCACTGTACTAGAAGTGTGATCAGTTCAGTGTACATTCTGATCGTTGTTGTCAGGTTGTGTTTTGTCAGACTGCAGGTTATTGATGGCAGAAGTGCATACCTCCATACCTAAGGCTGCCATGTAAGTTTTGTGAAATACTTTTGGTTTTGCTTCATCATGAATGCAGTTTTACAGTACATTCACTCGCATTTTATTAAACACATAGTGGCGTAATTTTAATATACTATAATGACGTTATAGGAAAGCCATAGCCAAAGATTATTTGCAGGCAAACTTAACCCTCTAGGAGGGTCAAGACCATTAATACTTGAGAGAAAAATACTATTGATGCAAGTTTACAATCCATTTCATACTGCATTTCAGATGATGGGGTCAATTTTCATTTTTGGGGTCATGTAGCCTAAATTTCTGAAATGTTGCTCCTGAGGAAAAACATACATCACAATGTGGTTAATAGATAAATACAATAATATGAGTTATTATTTGATTATTGTTGGGTTAATATTATTGTATGTGTGTGTTTATGTGAGTATGTGCACACACATGTGTGCTTGTATATATATATGTACTTTAAGTGGAAAATAAGTGCTGGTACTTCCCTTATTCGACTGTTGCCAGTTAAATTAGGCGGTGGGTAACAGCAGATCATTAAGTGATAAAAAGTCCCAGTACGCTAGAGGCTAAAATTGAGAAGTGCCGTTACTCCTTACTGGTGTGTACCGGGCCACTTAAAGCACTGTATATATATATATACAGTGCTTTATATATATATATATATATATATATATATATATATATATATATCCATCAGAAGATTTTGGAACTTATTAATGTCTAAAAACAGTAGGAAAGTCAACTATGTTCACTTTTCAATACAAAATGTGCATTGACTCCTGCATTGACCTTAGCAAAGCTTACTAAAAAATGGGTTTTCTGTATTTAATAACTTAATGCATAAATATTATCTTCAACTAGTCAACAATTCATATTTTAACTAATAAATTATGTGAAGCTGTGGGAAATAGACATTTAATGGGGGATTTAATGGGGATGTCTACCCATTTTGCTCATCCATTCCTCTAAGTGGAGGCAGCCATTTTGGAATGTGTGTCAATTGTGTGATACAAGACTTAGATGCACATTTCAGGACCACTTACTACCACTTACTAATCAGCAACAGTAGCTTAGACAGTGACAAAAATATTTTTGAGACCCAGGGTGGACATGTAAATACAATGAGCTCCTGAGCAGTGCTGGCTTCTAGACGGTTAAGTGGATATCTGAACTACGCAGTGCTTAGGGATTTTTAACATTCCATCAATACATGTTGTTTCTTCAGTTATTTTTGTTTTTAGGTCAGTTTGGATATTTGGTATTATACTGTACATGCAGTAGTTCCTTTAAATTAACAGCCCTGTTGTTCAAGGTTGCAGAGTTTTGTCGGTATGTATGAGTGAGAGAATTTGATACAGCCATAGGGCCTCAGTAGGTCTTCTTCCATTGCTCTGTCCTTAGGGAGTCACTTAGACATCTCCCAGCAGGAGCTTATCAGCGTGCAGAAGCAGTGTGAAAGACAACCGCTGATTCCGCCCCTTGTATTGAGCCCAGTCAATCAGTCATGGCCAGACTATACATTTTGATGTTTCAGTCTGGCTTGTCAGGCTAGATTAACGTTGCATTTGTTAGGTGATTTGGAAACCAGTTCACTCATATTCTAACATATCCTGTGGACATTCTGTTTTTCCTGTTAATAAATTAATTTCCTTCTCTTCCATTCCCTGTTTGCAGTTAGCCAAAAAATAGATATGTAATAATAATAATAATGTGATATTGATCCTTATGACGCAAGGTAGATGCTGCAGTGTGGACAGAATAATGTACACACAAGTACGCCAACGCTACACACACACACACACACACACATTCACTGACTTACTCCAGTTTCTCCAGTCTACAGTGTGCATGCTCCAGACCAGAGGAGAGCAGCTCAATGCCTGAATCTCCTAGATCATTTTGACTTAGGTTTAACCATCTCAGACTGGAAGATTTTGTGAGAGCTGAAGATAAGGCTGCACAACTGGTCTCAGTGAGGAGGCATTTACTCAGCCTGCAGACACATTCACACACATGCACATTGACATTAATAGAATCACATAAAAGGCAGCATTACAAACACAAAAATGGATAAATGTCTCTCTTTCTTTCTCTCTCTCTCTCTCTCTCACTTAGATACACACAAACACTCACACAAACAAACATAAACTGACACAAACTTACACCAATGTCTCCAGTCTGCAGGTTGGATGCTCCAGACCAGTAGAAAGCAGCTCCACTGCTGAATCTCCCAGGTTATTATAGCCCAGGTCCAGCACTTTCAGACCAGAAGAGTTAGAGCTAAGAGCTGAGGATAAAGATGCGCAGCTTCGTTCTCTGACATTACACTCCCTAAGCCTGTGGACAACACACCAGGGCTGTCAATTTCTTAAGTTCTTGTGTGAGTAAGAGTGACAGAGAAACAAATATACAGTTTGTATGCATACACACAGATGTATACAAATTTAAATGGCAAACTTACTCCAGTTTTTCCAGTCTGCAGTTTGGATGCTCCAGGCCAGTAGACAGCAGCTCCACTCCTGAGTCTCCCAGGTTATTGCCACTCAGGTCCAGATGTCTCAGATTGGAGTTGGATCTGAGAGCTGAAGATAAAGGTTTACAGCTCTTCTCTGTGAGGAGACAACGCCACACCCTGTAAACAGATAGATATTATAGCAAAGACAGAGATAATAGAGACATGAATCACGTTAAAAGTCTACGCACGGTCCAGTCTAAACAATCGAGTTCATCAGGGATTCACAATGTTATGTTCCACTTCATCGCTAACGTTTGGCAGTAAGGAAATGTGTTACAGTTTGCTCTGTGAAATTATTTTCCCAGTCCAACTGCATGCAAAATAACTCACATAAGTGATTAATTTCTAAAACTAATGAACTGAATGAAATAATGAATGGATTAAATGAATGTAATTATGTTTGTTCAATCATGACAGTATTTACACCCTCTGTCTGATTGGCTGGCACCCCTGACACTGTTCCCAACTACACCTGCTTACAGCATTGAGCTCCCATATAACGTGAGTCTCTAACTTTCAGTAAACTTCAAATGGGACACAGACTAGAAAAAAAAATATGTTGGCTTTGTTTAATTAGGAGAGGTTGTGCATGACAACAAATCTATCATGAACATGAAACACATTTGTGCCCTCCTTCATATGTAAATCTTTAACTTAGAGTCTGAACTAAGACCTACTGTAATGTAACAGCAGGGAAATCAACTATTGATCAAAATTGCATTTGAGCTGATTTCAAAGTTGAATATATTCAATTTCAACATGCAAGAACAAGGTAAAATATGCTATCCATCCACTCTATATCACCTTTCAACTTAGAAAAATCTCAACGGTAATTTTAATATTGGAGTCAAAATTATGTTGCCAACATGTCGATGTAACGAAAATGTATGCTTTATGTTGTACAACATTAATAGCAGGATAATAGATAGGATTGTAAACTGCATTAGACAATGTTTAAATGGCTAACGATGTTATGTTACTAACCCTGACACGTGAGCTTGCATATTTATAAAGCTTATTGAAAGCTATTTTTCAAAATTATTTAGAAGACTCTAGAACCAGACACTAGAAATACCATGGTATTCATTTGTTACTTTGCTATCGATATGTTCTAACAAGTGAAAAGTACCTACTGGACATGTTCTATCTCTCTCTGTCTCTCCCTCTGACACACACACATACGCACACACACACATACAGACCACAGAATAATTCAGTACAGTGTTCACAGAGAGAGAGATATTCATGCATGCACTCTGAACTTACTCCAGTGTCTCCAGTCTACAGTTTGGATGCTCCAGACCTGTACAAAGTTGCTTCACTCCTGAATCTCTTAACTTATTATAACTTAAATCCAGCTGTCTCAAACTGGAAGAGATTGAGCTGAGTGTTGAAGAGAAACCGACACAGCTCTGCTCTGTAAGGTTGTTCTCCCTCAGCCTGTAGACACACACATCAAAATTGAGACTTAGAGAATTAAGTCCATTCATAACAGTAAAAGTCTGATATGCATCATCTCTCACTTACTCACTCACTCTCTCTCTCTCTCTCTCTCTCTCTCTCACACACACACACACACACACACACACACACACACACACACACACACACACACCAGACACTCATATATAAACTGGTAGACATACTCCAGTTTCTCTAATCTACATTGTGGATGCTCCAGACAAGTAGAAAGCAGCTCCACTCCTGAATCGCCCAGATTATTGCTGCTTAGATCCAGCTGTGTCAGACTGGATGAGATTGATCTGAAAGTAGTAGACAGAAGTGTGCAGCTCTCCTCTGTAAGTTTGCAGTGTCTCAGCCTGTGTAGACACATGCAAACATAAGACAATTCAGAGATGTAACGCTTATAACAAGATACAACTTGTATATGAGCGTATAACATCTTTGGGTGAGAGAGATTTAATCTTTAAAGTTATCTATCAATTAGTTTTTAAATGTTGTGCTTTTATGATATAGTTTATAGCCTCAGTTAATAGGTTCAATACTCACTGGACTCTTTTGGATGCTTTGACCACTGGTAGCATCCTCAGCAGACCTGCATGTGATCTGGCAGATGAATCGTGTCCCCCATAATCCTCCAGGTTAAACTCTTCCAACTCTTGGTCTGACATCAGCAACAAAAAGGCCAGAGCTGACAGCTGGTTTAGAGAGAGCTCCTCTCTGGGTTCATTCTCCTTCTTCAAGTAACCCTGGACCTCCTCCACCAGAGAATTGTCATTCAGCTCATTCAGACAGTGGAACAGATTGATACATCTCTCTGTGCTCGGGGCTTCTCTGATCTTGTGTTTGATATAATTGACTGTTTCCTCTGTGTTCAGTGAGCTGTCTCTTGTCTGTGGTAGCAGGTCTTGTAAGAGCTTCTGATTGGACTCCAGTGAGAGGCCCAAGAGGAACCTCAGGAAAAGGTCCAGGTGTCCATTCTCACTCTTTAAGGCCAGATCCACTGCCATTTTGTGTACGTCATAAATTTGTACTGTCTTGAAGAGAAATGAAAACAGTGACATCTGCCGATCCAGCATATTGAGCCCTCTCCTCCGAAAGGTAAGGAATACATATAAAGCAGCTAGAAACTCCTGAATGCTCAGATGGAGAAAGCAGAATACCTTCCCCTGGTACATCTCAGCCTCCTGTCTGAAGATCTGTGTGCACAGCCCTGAGTACAGTGAAGCATTTGTGATATCAATGCCACACTCTCTCAGGTCCTCCTCATAGAAGATCAGATTGCCCTTCTCCAGCTGCTGAAAAGCTAGTCTCCCCAGGGACAGAATGGTCTTGATGTTCCACATGTCTCTGTACTTCTGGCTTCTGTGTTTGGTTTGTATGATCAGAAAATGTGTGTACATTTCTGTCAAAGACTTTGGGATCTCTCTGCTCTTTGCTTCAGTAAAGATGGATTCCAAGACATTGGCTGCCATCCAACAGAAAACTGGAATGTGGCACATGATATACAGGCTCCTGGATGACTTCAAGTGTGTTATGGTTCTGTTGCAAAGTTCCTCTTCTGCAATTCTCTTCCTGAAGTACTCCTCCTTCTGCAGGTCACTGAATCCCCGTACTTCTGTCACCTGGTCCACACACTCGGGAGGGATTTGATTGATTGCTGCTGGTCGAGAGGTGATCCACACAAGAGCAGAGGGAAGCAGATTACCCTTGATGAGATTTGTAAGAAGGGTATCCACTGAGGCAGGTTCTGTTACACTACTGATGCATTGATTATGTTGGAAATTCAAAGGAAGCCTACTTTCATCCAGACCATCAAAGATAAAAGCAACTTTGTACTTGTCCTCACAGAATAAGAAGTTTCTTGTTTCAGTGAAGAAATGACTGATGAGGTTCACCAGGGTGCATCTTTTGCCTTTCATGAGATTCAGTTCTCGAAAAGGAAGAGGAAAGATTAATTGAATATCCTGATTAGCTCTTCCTTCAGCCCAGTCCAGAATGAACTTCTGCACAGAGACTGTTTTTCCAATGCCAGCAACTCCCTTTGTTAGCACCATTCTGATGGGTTTGTCTTGTCCAGGTAAGGGCTTGAAGATGTCATTACATTTGATTGGTGTGTCCCCCTTTGTGACATGTCTCTTGGATGCCATCTCGATCTGTCTGACCTCATGTTCAGCATTGACCTCTACACTTTCTCCCTCTGTGATGTAGAGCTCTGTGTAGATCTTCTCCAGAAAAATAGATTTTCCTTGCTTTGGGATGCCTTCAAATACATGTTGATATTTTGTCTTTAGACGATATTTTATGTCTTGTTGATGTTTGTGAAACAATCCATCTGAGTGGGTGTAAATATATAAAAGACTCAGATTAATCTTAATCTGAATCTTAATTTTGATGATTTTGTGTCATAAGAGAATAAAATCAGTACTTTACTTTTGGCCATGACTGTGTAACCTATGACCAGTACAAGTATTACAAGAGCCGAACATTTAATCTGTAATTATGACGTGTTAGTTGGGGCCATAGACCATGGACATACTACGTATTATTCAGGTAATTGGTTTTGTGAACCATGGTGCAAAAACGGCAAACTAAGATAAGAAATTGAATGAATCTCTCACATTTTTCCAGCTGCTGAGCGAGGATATCCTGACTCATGTTCCTCAGGATGTGCCCTGCAATCTTCAGAGCACCATCTCTGGCATCTCTCTGGTCTGTCTTGTCCTCCTCCATAGGGGATTCTGGGTAATCATGACTCAGAAGCTTCTTGAATCTTTTTAGTTCATTCTTCATGAAAGTGATGACTTTATGTTCAAATTCCTAATTGCAGAAATCCAGTCAACCAATGATGGAAAACAAACAACTTTTATCTCTGTACCATCAGAACTCTGGCAAAGAACTGTCTGCCATGTATTCTGTGTCAACCAATTCACCACATTATCATGAGAGTGTACAATAACAGAGTTATGACCATGTATGGAATGGCTTTAGTCTTCACACATACACACTCTCCGTGTCTCTCTCTTTCTCACACACACACACACACACACACACACACACACACACACACCTGGAATACAGCAGAAAACTCAGCTTTTGTTGTCTTGCTGAATAATGGATGAGCTTTTTCTTCCTGTTGGATGCTAAGTAAAATACAAGGATAGACATGGTATATAGACAGTGTATTACACAAATATCTCTGGAGTCACCATCACTGGGCATATTGATTTTAGACTGAAGACAAACACCGTCATCATAACTGCCATGGGTGCAATGCAATTTTGTTTTAACTTTTGTTTCTATATATGTAGGCCCTGTTCTAACTTTTTGTACTGAGATTCTGTACTGTAAACTGTAATTGTAGAACTGTTAAACCTGAGGCACAAAGATATTACTTTGAAAGACAAACTCTGATCATTACCTGGAATCAGGAGTGTTTTTGTGGCTAAAGTGGGTATCAGTTCCTTTGATTTATCACTCTCCAGGGACACATTGGTTATGGGTGAGACTGGACTTTCATATACTGATCTTCAAAGTGAACACATATTACTTTTTACAGCCAGTGTTAGTTTGATTATGTGGAGTTTATATAATCACATATTAATTTCTTTCATTGTACATACATTGTTTTAGCTCAGCAAAATCACCTTATTTGATTATTCTTTGAATGACAGTTGATTTACACAATTTTCAGAAAGCAGGCAACTCTTGATTGAAACCTGTCTTTACCTGTCATTATCAGGCAGAGTGTCTCCCTCACAAGATTTAATTGGGCCCATTGCTGAACCTGGCCTCTTCTTGATTAGGCTTCAGGAATTAAAGGCATAATGTGCTTATAAATATTCTTCACTATTTGGTCAAATGCAATGACAGATTAATAAGAGCCAAAGTTATATTTGTAAAAAAATACACACCTACATATTCAGTCATACCACAATGAATTCTCACACAAGATGGAAGAAAGCACACGCAAGCTCACACACACTGCTTACCTTGGACTATTACTCTTCCCAGCAGAGTTTATCTGTTGATCCATTGCTTCCGACACTGCAAGCATGAAAATCACAGCTACGAAGTGAAAAGGTTTAGGAGCTGATGAAGTAAATCCTTTAATCCGACACTAAAGTTTCACATCATCTGCACTCCTGTTTATGATCGTCAAGTAGACTTGCATGCCCAGACACAGATTTAGCCACTGATAATCAGATGGGTACATTCCTTATACGCACATACCAAGAAGGTGCATTCTACAGCACTAGGACAATAGGGGCTACAAGCTCACAACATTAGCCTAATTAACTGTTAATCAAAGTTGTTATGTCCTAAAACATATGCTGGTATATATTGTTGTGTGTGTGTGTGTAGGTACATATATGTATGTATGTATGTATGCATACGCTCTTCTTCTTATTGTTGTTGATGTTGCATGTTGCTGTTTGGGTGTTGCACTCTGCTTGTTCTCTTTGCCTGTCTCTTCCTTGTTCCCTCCTGTGAGCAGGCAATTGGCTGATCAGCAAAGAAGATTGGCCCTGTTTGTGAGGATTGACTGAGAATCAACGAGCTGCAGATTATACGCCTGGCTGCCTTCTTCACCAGGAGACACTTTCCTTTGCAACACTGCTGGTTGTGCTGGTTGTGCTTTGTTGTTTGCACCGTACCTGTGGACTTTGACTCTGCTGTTGCCTCAGTGAGTAGTGTTGTTCCCACTAACTAGGGTGGTTGTTCTGTCTTTTCTGTTTGGTTATTGTTTGCGTTAACCATCTCACACTCTTTCTTAGTTTATATTAATACATTGTGGAAGCTTTGTAGGGAGGTGGGTGCCATTTTCTTTGTACCTTACTGTTTTCTCCTGTTTTTGGCCCAGTTAGGGAGTGAGGGTAGATTTCTGTTGTTAATTTTGTTTGTTTTCTTTTAACAGGTAAGAGAGTTCCACTCCCACAGTTGGACTTGTGTCGGTTTGTTGTTTTGGCCTTCCCCCCTCCTGAACTTTTAGTTGTGCTTCCTGGCTTTCTTTAATATAAAGGATAATAAATTTAATGCTTTTGTGGCAACATTTTGTGTTCCTTGGAAGTTTCTTTCGTTACAACTCCCTAACCCCTAGACAAGAACAGGGGTACTGTAACAAAGTTATAAAGCATTTTCATAGTCATAAAACTGTTCAGAAATCATTGATTTAGTTGACTGACCTGTTTGGGCGAAAATGGTCACTTTCACCGAGACATCTACTGGCTCAAAACAGAAATGGTAACTTGGGGAGCGACTCGCCTCTTATTTTAAATCACACACGCGCCAGTAGGTGGCGACAACACATATCGGTATGCAGAGCCGTATGTACGATACATTACAGAATGTGAGAATAATATGTAATGTGCAAAGTAGTTATGAAAGTTCAATTCAATTCAATTCAGTTTTATTTATACAGCGCCTTTTACAATAGTATTGTTTCGTGGCGCTTCACAGAAGGAGCACCCAAGAGCAACAGGGGCAAGGAAAAACTCCCTTATGTTCAGTTAATCTAGGAAGAAACCTTGGGCAGATCCACGACTCAAGGGGCTAACCCAACTGCCAGGGGTCATGCAGAAAAATTACAATCAGTAGTAACCATTACAGACTATACGTTGCCTATGGTTTTAGCTATGGTTCATAATAGTTCATAATAGAGTATTATACCACTGTTACATTACATGGTAGTCAGTCTATAAGTGGTTATCAGGAATTATGGCTGGACAATGTAGCAGCGGCCAGACATAGTGACAACCTCAAAGGAGTGAGATGGGTCATGGGAGAAACAGTAAGGGTCCATTTGACAGCGCCATTGTGAGGGGGGGTCAATCACAAAGCCTCAAGGAAGGGGAGTCGGGCCTAGCATCGGCATCCAGGAAGGTCCTCTGTGATGGGGAGTCGGTCCTGACATGGGCCTCCCGTACTGTTGGTTGTAGTCCACTCAGGAGGGGAGGGTGAGAGGAGTCCGCCGGGATGAGGCAGGGATGACACTCAGCAAAGATAATTGTGGACAGAGGAAGATAGTGAATTAGGCCAGGCTCACACATCAGAAAGCAAATGTGTAATTTGAGCATACATATATGTGCACAAATATATATATATAAATATTGAGAGAGAGCTGAGAGAGAGAGAGAGTTGTACGGCATGACACATGAAGGCTGTGTGGCGGCACTAGGCTATAGCAGCATAACTAAGGTATGATGCATGGCAACCCAGCACCACTGCAGGGATGGTCAGTGGCTGCCATGCCTCGCAACTGGGGGCAACAGCAGAGGCAGTCCCTCCCAAAAATCCCATGAGAAGTGATGATTTGCCATGCACCATCCCTAACTATGGGAAACAGTAAAGAGGAAGGTTTTAAGTCTAGACTTAAAGGTATTGAGAGTGTCCGCTTGTCGAATGTGGGGGGGGAGATTATTCCACAGGAGGGGTGCACGGTAACAAAAGGCTCTTCCTCCTATCGTAGATTTTGATATTCTTGGGATTACAAGGAGACCAGCATTTTGGGATCTTAGGGTTCTGGGAGGGTGGTAAGGGACAAGTAAGTCTTTAATATATGTTGGCGCATCGCCCTTGAGGGCTTTGTAGGTTAGGAGGAGTATTTTAAAATCAATTCAACTTTTAATAGGGAGCCAATGTAGGGAAGCAAGGATAGGAGAGATATGTTCATATTTTTTAGTCCTGGTGAGTGTTCGGGCCGCAGCATTTTGTATTAGTTGTAGGTTTTTGATGCAAGTATTACTACACCCAGAGAACAGAGCATTGCAATAATCGAGCCTGGAAGTAATAAATGCGTGTATTAATTTTTCAGCATCCTCAAAGGATAGGAATTTTCTAACCTTAGCAATATTTCGTAGGTGGAAAAAATATGTTTTTGAAATGTGTTTTACATGACTATTTAGAGAAAGGTCCTGGTCAATAATTACCCCGAGGTCTTTAACTTTTGCATTACATGACAGTGACAGGCCACTGAGTAAGTTTTGGTGATGGTGTTGGTCAGCTGTTTAGGACCAATCATCATAACTTCAGTTTTATCAGAATTTAAACAAAGGAAATTATTAGTCATCCAGGTTTTGATGTCTAGGAGACATGCATCAAGTTTAGTCATTGGCATATAGTCATTAGGCTTCATAGAGAGGTAAAGATGGGTATCATCAGCATAGGAGTGGAAAGTAATACCATGTTTCCTTATAACAGATCCTAAAGATAACATGTACAGGGAGAACAGCAGGGGACCTAGCACTGAGCATTGGGGTACACCAAACTTTACTTTGGCATGGGTTGATGACTCATTATGAACGTGTACAAACTGGTAGCGACCAGAGAGGTATGATTTGAACCAGGCTAATGCAGTGTCTTTGATGCCTATCATGTGGGGAAAGTGGGGAAGAAAGATAAAATGGAGAATCGATTATTCATGTCTTGCTGCGTGCTTACTTAAGCCTACTAGTTTATGAACATAGTTCAGAAATTTAGTAGGATGTGTGAGACAGAGCGAGAAACTCCAGGGTGAACCTTTTCAGAATGGCAAAGGCTCTGAGTAAGTGAAGCATGGTTTTGTTGTGATTGTAAGTAAGTTGCTTACACTGTACCTGTCGTGACAGAACAATTGGTAGCCCTGTTTATGCCCAAAGAGTATAGAAGCCTAGCAAATAATAGGCTAACCGATGCAAGAACCGCTAGCATTGTATGAACTGAATGACATTGGTGTATGTGTGGCTATTGGCTAGGCTAATGCAACAACCATGCAAAAAAGAAAACCAGAGTTGCTGAGCGCCTTTTTAGGTCAATGACTTTGTTTATGCAACGGGGTCCAGTCTCTTTGAGCTCTTCAAAGTTCAGCATGCCTTGCAAGGCTTCTTTTGACTCTTTATAATAGAAGGGAGGCACAGAATGTCTGGCTGTCACCATGAATACAACAGTAAAGTGAAACACATTCCTGATATTTAGGGAAATTGGTGTTGAGCTTGTATGGAGCTGCCAAACGACACCAGTTTACATTTAACATAGCAAGCAATGCATGCTGGGCTTTTTGACAATGTAAATTTTTCATTGGGCAAAAGTCCGTGAGACACAACCAGAATGCAATGCTTTCAACCAAGTCTCCAACCCGCCAGGCACTCCGAACAAGCCATGATGACGTCCAAATGTTTATTCCGAATTAACAGCACTCAGAGACGATCGGTCACTTGTAGCCTACTTTCCGTTCATTGAATTTACAACTCTGAAGCTAAAATCAGAAATCAAAAATTTTTTTTTCTCACAAGATATACATCTCATTGAAAAGGGCTTGAAATAATATTTTGTTCTTTGCAGTTGTTATTTTTCCATTTTTTTCCACAAGTAGCCTAGACCATTGAGTCTGATTTGAGATGCAATTAAGTTTTTGTCTGATATAGCCTAATTTATACAGACGTAGAAGTTTTTGTCCACAATAAATTACGACCTCCACTGGGCTTACATTGCATGCCAGGCATGCAGCTGCTCTTTGACTAGAGGAATAAGTGGATGCGATTAGACTACTTGGGCACCGGGCGCAAATAGAAGTCCGAGTATGTGTATTCCTGGGGGTCTTGTGATGACGAACTTCAACTGCAAGGGAGGAAGATGCCAATTGTGGCGAGGGAGGGGATAGCTCGACCTGAAAGTGCCTGGGTTACCATGCATCATACCTTAGTTATGCTGCTATAGCCTAGCGCCGCCACACAACCTTCATGTGTCATGCCGTACAACTCCCTCTCTCTCTCTTTCAGCTCTCTCTCAATATTTATATGTATATATATATATATATTTATACACATGTATGTATGCCCAAATTACACATTTGCTTTCCGACGTGTGAGCCTGGCCTAATTCACTGTTTTCCTCTGTCCACAATTATCTTTGCTGAGTGTCATCCCTGCCTCATTCTGGCGGACTCCTCTCACCCTCCTGAGTGGACTACAACCAACACTACAGGAGGCCCATGTCAGGACCGACTCCCCATCACAGAGGACCTTCCTGGACGCCGATGCTGGGCCCGACTCCCCTTCCTGAGGCTTCGTGATTGACCCCCCCTCACAATGGCGCTGTCAAATGGACCCTTACTGTTACCCCCATGACCCATCTCACTCCTTGATTTGTCACTATGCTGGCCGCTGCTACATTGTCCAGCCATAATTCCTGATAACCACCTATAGACTGATTACCATGTAATGTAAAAGTGGGATAATACTCTATTATGAACTATTATGAACCTTAGCTAAACTATAGCTTAGCAACTTATAGTCTGTCATGTTACTACTGATTGTAATTTTTCTCCATGACCCCTGGCAGTTGGGTTAGCCCCTTGAGTCATGGATCTGCCCAAGGTTTCTTCCTAGATTAACTGAACATAAGGGAGTTTTTCCTTGCCCCTGTTGCTCTTGGGTGCTCCTTCTGTGAAGCGCCATGAGACAATACTATTGTAAAAGGCGCTGTATAAATAAAACTGAATTGAATTGAATTGAAAGTAAAAGGCCTTCGCCTATGCCTAGGCGGCGATTCTACTGCGATCCTACTGTCAGTGGGATGCAATGATGTTAAAGCTGAAGCAGTTACTTAGAACGCTATCTTCGTTAACATTCGTTGACTATGCATGTCTGCAGTTTAAACAGTCGAGAGGCCAACTAGTTGCTACCGGCGTAAGGCTGCGCGTGTGCGCTTATGGCTGACATCGCAAATACAGCTCGGTTATCCATTTTGTGGCAATGGAAGCTAGACGTTTGTTGTTTTGCCTACATGAAAATCCATTGTAAGGGAACGACAAGAAATTCTCTTATAAGGACAATATTAAGCGAAAACGAATTTTCACACATCTGCCAATATATTTATATAATTCCAATGCAGCGTTTTTAGATTTTTTATTTGCTTTTTACAGTTGGACATTCAATGAACGAGAGGTACACGGGTCCGGGACCTACCCTGTCGGTTGTCCTCGGGGTTTCAACTGAATCCAACAAGTCACGATCCAAAATTTAGTCTTTGTCATAGTTTTCTAAAACGGTCAGTGATGTCTGAAATATCATATGTTGCCTATATTCAATTCTTGCCGAATTTACAACACCAGATAAGTAACGATCTACTTGCATTTACGTGTTGTGGTATAATAAGTTTTTTCTGTCTTAATTTAATTAGGCATTCTCTTGTCTCGTACATACGTTGACATTACACGTAGTTCCAATTTAAAATGTGGGCAAAGGGGAGCATTTCGCCACATAACTGCGTTGCAACGGAGGGTATTTATGATATTTTACAGAAACCATTAAAAAAACTTTATTTCAGGGGGTTCTTTCCTGAGCTCTTGCGTTTGTTCCTTCATTCAAACAAAGCTAGTCTATTCAGTCTAACCAACTTTACCCACATGGTACAGTCTATTAGCTTTGCTTAACAACAAAAAACATGTTTTCAATACAGAGATCATGACCAGTATTCTACACAGTAAACCCCGACACATTTGATGAACATAATGTTTATGTAGAAACTTCACATACCACTAGCATTTAAATTTTTCAATTTAAAGACATTTTCACAAAAATAGTTTAATACCAACTCAAAAGCTTTGATTGTTACCTCAATAATTTTGAGTTCAATGTGCTCAAATCGGTGCACTGAAGGAGGAGCTGATATTGAATTCCACAGTCATTTGCTGAAATACATGGTGGTTAAATATCATGTCAACTTCTATTGGGTTAATTTAAGGAAGGTAAACTGCACGTTCATAATGAAGATTGTATATCTTAGTATAATTCTGCAGTTTTTCCATGTGATAAGAGATAATCAAACAAACTGTCATGGTGAAGCCTAAAAAGCAAATATCAAATAATTGATTCAGTTTTCTCCTGGTAGGTGTTTCAAGTGTAACCGTGGAATCTACACTAGTGGCGACCAAGCGAGCCTTCATTCTACCCGTAATGAGCCTGTCAGACACAGACAGGCGGAGGCAGTAGATAAACTCTGAGTCTTTTATTAATACAAGAACAGGGGGATAACAAAAGTCGTGTCCGTTACTCTAACGGAGAAACGAAAAGAACAATGCACAAAGGCAAGGGGCAAAACTAACACTCAGGAGATATAGACTAAACACAACCGTAACAAAGACACGAACAAGATAAACCGAGTGGGAGAATATTCACGGGGAAGTCTAGGCTTACGCGGGTGGTGATACCGGAGATCACGGAAGACGAAGGAAGCATACGAGGAAACAGGAAACAAGGTTATAGCGACGAGACCACAACCCAAGTGAAGCGGGAGGGAGGCTTAAGTAGAGTGGAGACCAGGTGACACTAATCAAAACTCAGGTGAAGGTGATCGGGCTTGAAGAGGTGAGTGCAAACGAGGAGATGAGCTGTGAGACCGTGGCGTAGAGTGAGGGGGCGTGGCCGTGACCAGATCCGATGCGGACCTGACATTACCCCCCCCTTCAGGGGCCGCTCCTGGAGTACGACGGCCCGGGCGCCGGCTACGCCGGCGGGGACGACCCCAACCTCGGGGAGCGGCCGGGCCGGCGTCCAACAGGAGCGGCAAAGGAGGCTCAGGCCGTGCATCGGAAGCTGGGGAGAGAGGAGAAACATTGTGAGGGGCATGATGGGGTTTACGTGAAAAGACATGGACTATAGGGTGAATGAACATGGGGGAAACAGAGGCTGGTGCCCCAGGTGGGACCTGCCCGGGGAGAGAAGTCTGTGGGGAGTTCGGAGGATCCGGCTGCCGTTGCTGGAGGATGTACTGCTGCCGGTACCGACCATGAGGCTGCCGGGCAGGGAGTAGCTGACAGTGGTGAGGCTGCTGGCCAGGGACTGACACAGGGGTAGGAACCTGGGGAAAGTGCTGCTGCTGTGGCTGAAGGGGGATAGTGGTGCTGAGTGCAGAAAGTGGACTCTCAACCAAGGTGGTTCCCAACACCAGTGCGGAGTGTTTGGGCAGGGACCTAGGAACAGAAGGACAGGACTGACACCGGGTGGAACACTCATCGCCCCACTTTATGATCTCTCCGGTGGCCCAATCCACCACCGGAGCATGCTGGACCAACCACGGGCGGCCCAGGATTAGGTCCACGGTGGCCTCTTCGAGGACCAGCAGGTCAATACTCTCCTTGTGCGTGGCTCCGATCTGGAGTGTAAGGGGGCCCACGGCGTGCCGGATGGTCTGCCGGGTCATGGGCCGACCCACTACGGAGTGCACGACGTAGGGGTGGGGGCTCTCCCGACGCGGCAGTTTCAGGCGTCGGCAGAGGGAGCCGGCGATGAAGTTCCCGGCGGAGCCAGAGTCGAGGAGGGCCCGGGCTGGGAAGGACACACCTGCAACACTGAGGGTTACTGGTACCAACTGCGATGGTGAAACAGATGGTTGTAGACAGACAGAACTCACCTGGACGCGAGGCGGACGAACAGGGCAAGTGCGGAGGAGGTGACCCGTAGCGCCACAGTACAGACACAGACCCTGCGTCATCCGCCTGCGTTGCTCGGTGGGACATAGCCTGACGGAGTCTATCTCCATGGGGGTCTCCGGACGGTGGATCTCAGGGGGTCTATATCCATGGGGGTCTCGGGCGCGGAGTCGGAAGGAGCGGGTCGGAGAGGAGACGGAGCGGCGCGGGAGACAGGTGGCAGGCAGCCCTCTCTCCGGTGCGCCACCCGAATGGCGAGCTGGATGAAACGCTCCAGGCCGATGGAGTCGTCGCACGCCGCCAGGTGGAGGCGCAGGGAGGGTTCCAGGCCCAGGCGGAAGGTGGTGAGCAGGGCTGGTTCGTTCCACCCACTGGCGGCGGCGAGGGTCCGGAAGCGGAGAGCGTAGTCGGTGATGCTGGTTTTGCCCTGCTTCAGGTGGTGTAGTTGTTCCTGGACGGCGGAGTCGCCTACCGGAGCCTGGAAGACCTCCCGGAAGTGTTTCATGAAGGCGTCCACGGATTGTGTGGTGGGTCCCGCCTGCTGCCAGACACTCTCTGCCCACTGGAGGGCCCGGCCGTCCAGGCGCGAGATGACATACGCCACTTTGCCACGTTCAGTGGGGAAACGGCGCGGGTCCATCTCCAGGGCGAGAGTGCACTGCAGCAGGAACCCACCACAGGCCTCCGGGTCTCCGGAGTAGGTCGGGGGATCAGGGGTGGCCGCTACCACGCCGACATGAGAGGCTAATAGAGGCAACAGGCTCAGACATATCTCTTTGACTAGAGTCCGGAAAGAGTCGGGGACTTCTGCCTCCATGATTATTTTAACGGTCTGGTCTTCTGTCAGACACAGACAGGCGGAGGCAGTAGATAAACTCTGAGTCTTTTATTAATACAAGAACAGGGGGATAACAAAAGTCGTGTCCGTTACTCTAACGGAGAAACGAAAAGAACAATGCACAAAGGCAAGGGGCAAAACTAATACTCAGGAGATATAGACTAAACACAACCGTAACAAAGACACGAACAAGATAAACCGAGTGGGAGAATATTCACGGGGAAGTCTAGGCTTACGCGGGTGGTGATACCGGAGATCACGGAAGACGAAGGAAGCATACGAGGAAACAGGAAACAAGGTTATAGCGACGAGACCACAACCCAAGTGAAGCGGGAGGGAGGCTTAAGTAGAGTGGAGACCAGGTGACACTAATCAAAACTCAGGTGAAGGTGATCGGGCTTGAAGAGGTGAGTGCAAACGAGGAGATGAGCTGTGAGACCGTGGCGTAGAGTGAGGGGGCGTGGCCGTGACCAGATCCGATGCGGACCTGACAGAGCCATTTAACCATCGAATTGACTACGAAGCTGGTAAATGAACCTAAAAATGTTGTCTGTTTATTTATTCATTATTGTTGATGTTGATTTTACATTGTACATTTTAGCCAAGTACTTTTTTTGTTCTTAAAAGCATCTGCCAAGAACCTATTACCATAACCATAACCAACAGGCACTTTAAAGGGAAACAGGTTAAACTGAATAAACTATACATTTTCTAAAAACCCATGTCCCCTTGATGTGATGTAACATGCATTGAGATAACTTCTGTGCCCCTACTTCCTCCTTACCCTGGACTATGCATAGTTTTGTAATGTGTTTCAATGGCATCCAGTGGCATTGAAACACTGATTTTCAATGGGCTGAAACAGACAAATTAACTTTTAGTACAGCAAGACCTTTCAGAGAAAGTTTCGGTAGGGTAGTGATTATGACAACCTTACACTCAGAAACAAAATTTTTAATTTTTTTAAATACATCCTTCAGATCTTCAGCTTTGCAATCAACATCAAATGCTGCCAGACAGACCTGTGCGATGCCTTTTAGATCCCTTTTAGTGACTTTCCTGCCCCACCTAGCTTTGCCTTTCATAAAACACATCCATGCAAAATTTGAAAAGCGGCTCGTCTTTTGTTTACAACAATATTGGGATCTTGTCACGTTCTTCCTCTATGGAGCTCCCCCTACAGCTTTTGGGTGCATTTTTGGATGCAACAACAATGTGAAAAAGAAAACCAGGGTTGCTGAGCACATCTTTAAGACAGAAATATTTATTGTGTAACATTGCGTAACATTGTGTAGCATGCATTAAAAATAATTCAAGTCAAGTCAAGTCGAATTTGTTATCCCACATGGGAAATGATGTTGCTGCCAGACATTAAAACACAGTGAACTAAATACATAAATATACACTGATATGCCAACCTCTGTGGTCACCTGGCAGATGTAGTGTCTAGTGCCAAATCAGGACCAAATGCCTGCCTATCTCTCCTGTAATCTAGAGGATTTAAGTTAGGGATAATGGCGGCTGAGATGTCCCGAGACAAGGAAATACTAAAATCTCTCTTGTAATCTGGAGGACTTACTGGAAGCGGTTGGTAAACACTTGCAGTCAGCCTTTAAGCAAACTACATGAGCTCACAACTAGGGGAATTTGATATTCATGGCAAACATGCAGTGGTAGGTACACTAAGATTCTTTAAACAAAGGCTCTCTAACCATTTTTAAAAATGCTGTCCACATCACATTTGTTTAAAATACTGTGTATTTTGGCCCTTTTCTATTTGATAGTGATGCTCAAGCTCTGCTCCAACCTTTTGTGATACCCATCCTTGTTCAACACAGTTCCCTACACATTGGACTTCCAACCAAAATCATACACACACAAACACACACACACACACACACACACACACACACACACACACACACACACACACACACACACACACAGTTGATGACTTGATCTGAGTTTTGGCCTCAACCAAACATAGGCTTCAAATCAAATCAGAGTGAGCCAAGAATCTGTGGACACACACACACGCCCATTATAAAACACAGTCTAGTGCGGGAGTGTTATAGAGGGTATTATATCAGCTCCCGGAGAGGCAAGATTACCAAATCTGAAATATTCTCAGAGCAGCGCAGCACACAGGTAAGAACAGACTTTCCCCAATAATCTGTCATTACAGTAAACCTTACAAACTGAATTTTATGACTGTAATTTTAGAGCATTTCATCTAACAGCCCAGTCAGTCAATTCAAATACAGGAGTAAACATTCATTAAGTAAATTAAGTAGACAAGGTAAAGAGAGTTATTCAGGCACATTCATGATTTCTCAGGACTGTATTTTCACCTGCACCTGAGTCCTGTTGACTCCAGTTGTACATGCTGAAAAAGGCCACTAGAGGGCAGCAAATCTATAGACACATCCTAACTCACCCTGTGAAAACAATGAGGCGTTGATGTACAACAGAATATACAGTAGATAGAAGGGAGCACTTTGGAGCACAAAGAGCTATTTGGACAGTCCACAGAAACGGCATGCTGCACCTCCGTTTTACAATAAAAGTTCATTATTAATCAGACACTGCTGTGTATGAAATAGAGAGGTAAAAGGCATTGTCCCGCTACAGTAAGTGCACTAGACCAGTGGCCAGAGCACGGCGAGAGTTGTCATAGAGACAAAAATACTTTATTTTTATCCTGAAGGAAATTACGGTAATGACTCAAGCACCACAGGCAGCACTGCTCTAAGGTTGCATTCACACAGAGATACACAGCCATACAAAGACCTCGTCTCCCCCATATCTCGTCCTATCTCAGTGTCAGCAGGGAGGAGTGATAACATGAAAGGTCAATGAGGTCTTCAACATATCAACCCCAATGAGTTTCCACCTTATTTAACAACATTCAAAATGGGATTTCTAAGGCACTTCACTCTTCTGTTCATTTCCATAAATATTATGTAACAATTGCTCTGACCAGATTTGTAATGTCAAATATGAACTTTGGTGAAATTCACTGCACAGAAAAGTACAGACAACAAGATCCCATATCTGATATTACAGCTGTCGTTGCAAGTAACTACCAGTGGGGGCAGACAAAGCCACATGTGCCAAGCATTTGAATTCATGAAGGGTTTGACTGTAAAGTTGCAAATCTGTGCTTTGAACACAGTTTTTTCTCAATCGCTAACAAGCTTTTGTCCGATCTTGAGCCTGGTTTCAAGACTCTAAATACAGTTAGCACACCACTCGTCTGTTGTAGACATACAGTTGACACATTTCCTGGTGTTTTCTCACTACATGCAGTCAATGAATGCATTTCTATAATGTTTACATTTTCTTTACAAACAGGATCACCCCAACACCAAAATTCTGTATCTTTTATGTCTTATTTGCAAATGCTCACACGCAGCGTGCCAGAAATGGTACTCTAATGTTCAAAACCACAAATACATTATAAGACCCTGTGTTCGGCAATAACAGCAGCACAGCAATGATAATTCTTGAATGAACATTGAACAGATAATTAGAAAAAAAAAAACAGAAAAAGACAAAATAGACAAACCATCTCCAATTTCAGTTGAAACTGGATAAGTTGACAGGTGACAACAGACTGATGTTTCATTGTATTTGGATCTTTGAAAAGGGGATTACAGATTGGACAAAAGCATATTAGCAGCTGGGAAGAAGTATAGGCCCATGCATCTGCAACAATTCTGGAAGAATTTCTGTGGAACGTTCATTGAAATGACTGACTTGTTTTAGAAATTGCTCACTACATCACTGTAAAAACTCACACAAATGCAGTTGGTGGTTACTGTAAAGTAAGCAGAACCAGGGTTTTGACGTCAATGTAGGCCATGAAGTCATGGATTTGAAATGTAGATATGAAAATGAAAATAGCTTCAGAAATGCCATCACTTGTTAAAAAGTCAATGTACTATCCCTGACTACATGTGTACGGTCTAAAGAAAACACAGTGTTTGGTAGAATTATTTGATTTTGAGCCAGGTTGTTTGTGTTTTGGTGGTGTAAGCATTTTAAGTGTAGACTTAGTGTTTTGTTAACGATATGTACTTTTGATAGGAAAACTGTTTGGGTAGTTGTCTGATGTCTGCTGGTTCCTATTTATTAGTCTGCAAACAAATCCATACTTCATTAGGTTTTAGTACCTTGACAGTCACTACCTTCCATCCTGTTCTATTCTGTGTTCCATAACCACCCTCACAAGAGACGTGTTCCCCTGAGGACTTCAACATTTGCCGGTAAAGTATTTGCATATCTGTCCTGTCTTACTGCTTCATCTGTTTAAAGAGACCCAGAATTAATCAGAAGAGTTGAGCACTGTTAGGAACTCTGAGCAGAAACACAATGGAGATGATTTCATCCATGGTAATGATAGTGGCAATGGGACTCCTTTGGAAAGGTGAGAAACATTTTCATACATTTGGTATGACAGACTACATAAAATATATGTTTTGTGTGAGTTTCAAAATCTTTGTAAACTGCAATTGATGATTATTTTCACCTGTTATTCATTATCAGGTTCATCAGCTGATATAACTGTGACTCAGTCTCCCTCATCAAAGTCTGTTAAGGCTGGAGACACTGTTACTATCAGCTGCACAGCCAGTCAGAGTGTTAATGGCTGGATCCACTGGTACTCCCAGAAACCTGGAGAAGCTCCTAAATTCCTGATCTACCAGGCAACATCTCGTCAGTCTGGTGTTCCAGATCGGTTCAGTGGTAGTGGGTCTGGTACACAGTTCACTCTGACCATTACTGGAGTCCAGTCTGAAGATGCAGCAGATTATTACTGTCAGCAGGGATACTCTGGGTTACACAGTGTTAGAGCGCCGTACAAAAACCTCCCTCACTTGGAGAGGATCTGATGCCTCAGCAGACTGATCTGAGAACAGGTTATGATTTCCATAATGTGGCTCCTGATACCTTCCATCCACACATAAGGCTGTTATGTCAGAGCGACCAGCACATCATAATGATGTATACATAACCATAGAAGTATAACATTGTCTGTTCTATTGGTTTCAGTTAGTCTTATACATACTTCAGATATGCTCACTCAAGCCTGCTGTGTGCATAATCACCTATTATTCACCAAACCCACACTGAGCAGTAGCACTGAACACAGTGACTGACACTCTGCTAGAGAATTAGTTCTGTCCACTGAACACACCCTGTTCTGTTCTGAACACACTCACATTAAATACATGTAGCAGAGCAGTAAGGTTGAAGGCAAAAAAACTGTAACTGTAGTCTGACTAATACCTCAGGCAATCTGTAGGAGATTACATTTCTGATGAAACAACCAGATATTTACAGGTTTGAATAAAGCACAGTTGCACAGTTGAGACATGAGTTCCATCTGAACTTTTTTTATTAATTAAAAGAATGAAGAAAAGAAATCTGGCAGCAGAAACCTGAAACAGACAAAGAGTTAGACAAAGGATAAATATTTACTGATAAATATATTTTTTATAAAAAAGGCCAACAACTAATCCTTGTGCTGTGTCAGGAGTCTATGACTCTTGCAAGAAGAAGTAGCTAGACAGAAACTTACCTGAAGGAGGCAGGCTAGCTGGAAGTGTGCTTCAAAGTCCACACCTGCATGCATGCAAGCATTATGAAGTGATTCCCCTGTTACACAGCAGTTCACATGACAAAACAAAATCAAGACAAGACAAAACTAGGGCAAGACAAGACTAAAGGAAGACAAGATGGCAGCATGACCCAAGTTAAATCTCCAAGATGGGGGACTGGACTGTGCTACCTGAAAGCACAAAACACAAAATAAAACTCGCCACTGCAGCTCAGTACTAGTGTCAGTAATGAAGTTCTTACCTACCCACACGTGTAGCTATTATCAGTAACTGAGAGTGTGAATAGGGGACATTCCCCACCTCCAGCTGCAGGGTAAATATATGGTCACAAAGGAAGAAGTCTACAAAGCAACGTGCTACTAAAGTCTTTAAATGCAACAGCCCCAGTTACCTGACTGAAAGACTGAGCTCAATCCTCTGTCCCCTCATTAACCGAGGGAGGCCAGTGTTAACCCAGGAGAAGAGAGCATCCAGAGTCTGCCTGCTACATCCATCACGTGCAATCATTATGTGGTTAACTCACACACTGAGGTGCACACAGTGGCCTACACGCTGACAATGTCACCCTTCAACACTGTGTCTCATTACACATTATCTGACAACTGCTGCTTGTTGTGTAATTTCTGTCATTTGCACTTCTGAGGTGGAATCTTCACAAATCAGTATATTTGATGACAGATACACCTCTTCATTCCTTAACCCATGTTTAAGTACTATGTTGGTCTCACAACAGCGCTGAAAAGTGAATAACGAGTGAAGCAGTATAAGTAAAAAGCTGTGTTAAAATCTAATCGATAAAACAAAACTATGCCACCACACCTCAGATACACTCACATGATTTCCAAACTGTCCTTCACTGATGACAGAGAGGTGTTTGCATAGATATCCTGTTTTTGCTTCTTGAACTGTAATAAACCCCATGATGTTCAGATGGGTTCAATTCTGTTGGGGACACTGAGCAGAAAGAAGATGAAGATGATCCCAGTTTTTTTACTCATGGCAGCAATAGGACTCTTAGCACAAGGTCAGTGTTTTCCCTTAAAAAAATTAACACACAATTTAAACATTACTCACTGTTAACCTTTTAAACATTATCCATTGTTTACATTACTCATGCTTTTTCCCCTTCAGAGTCCTTGGCAGATATAATTATGACTCAAACTCCAAAGTTAGTGTCTGCTAGAGCTGGAGACACTGGTTCTATCAGCTGCACAGCAAGTTCCCATGTTGGTAATGAAGTTGGCTGGTACTCCCAGAAACCTGGAGAAGCTCCTAAACTCCTGATCTACTGGGTAAACAATCGTCAGTCTGGTGTTCCAGATCGATTCATAGGGTCTCACATTACACTCTGACCATCAGCAGAGTCCAGCCTGAAGATGCAGCAGATTACTACTGTCAGCAGGATTGGACAACTACGTTCACACAGTGTTACAAAAACCTCCCTCAACTGGAGAGGATCAGAGTCCTCAGCAGACTGATCTGAGAACAGGTGCAGAGCTGCTGCTACAGATGACTGACCTCAACTCTTGTTAGCAGCTACAGAGGATCTGTAACCTCAGTCTCACCAGTACAGCATCTACAAATATATCTCTCACTTCCTCTGTCTGACTGCCAGGTGTCCATCAAAACAGTCATTTAGAATCATGTTGCAGTTTTAGCCTATTCTGTACCCTCAGTCAGATGACTCAGACATAAGGACCCCTTCTTTAAATGCCAGCCAAAGTGCAAAGTCACCCAATGAGGAATGTGTCTCATGAACACTGGGAACACTGAACTTATCCAATGATATCTATGTTTAGGATCTAGCAAAAGGTGTTAGAGGGACATATAGACTTTGCTTAGTTACTGAATTTGCCTTCTGTTAGGGCCCAAAGTCAATATTGGCTTCACTGATGTAGTGTCTAGATACAACCTGATAAATAGTGAATATTTAGGAAATGCTTTGTGTGCATCATGTCCAATTTCTCCTCTTTTTGTTTTGTGTTTGTTTTAATAATAGAATAATGGAAAGCTGCCATTCTATAAGGCAGTATTGGCATAAGAGTTGCCTCATATTGTGGGAGGGGTGAAGTAAAGGGGAGAAGCACTTTTGCTCATTACTGTTCAGTAGTTCACACATAGCACTAAAGATATTAGTGAAGATGCTTTTGCACAGATGTGAACTCTCCTGATTCTGGACCCTCCTACGCTATCTAACAATGCAGTTGGCAGTAAGTGTAATTGGGGTTTTGCTTGATCTGATAAAATTATAAAAATATTTCAGATTATTATTGCAGTCAGGGTCACTATATTCCGATCACACGGTGTTCCAGGTGAGACCAGGTGCAAAGCTTCTACAGATGACTGAACTCACACACATCTTGTAATCTTAATCTGTATCCCATCTCTTCCATAATGCAGAGGAATGCCCATCCGACTACATGAGTCTGAACTCCAGATGCAAACACAGTATGAGCTGCATGATAAGAAAGATATTGTTCACTATTGTTGAAATACTGACGAAACCAGAGACACATTTAGACTTAAATTTTTGATTCTTTATTTTTCAGTGGCATCACACTTAAAGCACTAAAAGTGCATTCATCAGAAACACACAAGCTACAAGGAAATACAAAACTTATTTTGTACGAAAACTGTATGCGCGCGTGTGTGTGTGAGAGAGAGAGAGAGTGTGTGTGTGTAAGCTTGTGTCTTTCTCTACTGAGCGCAGTCTCCCATCTTGATATCCAGACTGACGGGTTGCTGGCTGCCCTGGGTGGCCTCACAGGTGACGGCTGGCGCCTTCTTCCACTGGTCCTGGGTGAGGGTGAGGCTATTGCTCCAGCTGTAGAGGCCGTCCTTCTCCAGGAGCGCAGGGCTCTGGCTCCCCTCCCAGCGGCTGCTGCTCCCAGACACCTTCCAGCTCAACTTCCAGTCCCCGGGGAAGCCCTTGTTGGCCAGGCACACCAGGGTGGCCTTCCCCTGCTGCAGCTCCTCACTGGAGGGGGGAAGCAGCGTCAGGCTGGGCCTAGTGTCACCTAAACACCACAGGGGAGATGGAGGTCACAGGAGGGAGGGGAGAGAAGAAGGCATTAGAGAGGAGAAGAGGTACATCATATATAGTAGCGTTTCTGTCCCCAAACCAGTGGAGGAGCAGCATTTCTCCTCTCATTCATTTCAGCTGCAGCTCTTCCTCTGTGGCTCTAAACATGACACGACCTTCAGGCTGCATTTGCATCCCACTCTCACTTCCCTCTACTGATTCAAGTAGAACTCAACAGTCGACATGCCGCAGTGATATCAGTATATAGCTTTTTTATCTAAAGAATAAACTTTGTGATCAGTCAATCAATTTGTAATCTCTTGGCAATGAAAAATCACATAATTTGAAAATTACATTTGCCTGACGTTTAAGCATTTGAAATTCAACACTGCAAACACAGTAGCCACATAAGATTACATTTTATATGAATATACTGTATATTTATAAGTTTTATATAAATACATGTTTGTATGTGTGTACAATTTTACATGTTTTAAACAGAATATACAGTACATTATTTATTATTTCACTTATTTTTTTACCTAAGTTATGACACATGTTTTCTTTCATCATTCTTGAGATTGTTTTTGTATTTGCAGTTATCAAAATCATGCTTAATTTTGAGCCTGATTTAGTATTTATATTTTCTGTCACTTTAGATGAAACCAAATACAATAAACATAAACATAAAAATCTGACTTAATTCAAATTAGTCCTGAAATATAGCGTATGTCCTCACATTCATGTCACTAATGCAATCAAAGAAATGTGACAAAAAATGGTAAATGAAATGAAAACAGTGTCAAGTTGCTTAATGATATAATACACACAAAATAGGGGTATATTACCTATATCTATTTTACACAGCATTGCCACATATGTCCTCTAAAGTAAATCTCAATGTGCTTATGTCAATTTAATGTTGTCTATTGAGTTACACAGTGATAGGTAGCTTATACTCAGATTCTACTGAAGAACTCTAAAAAACTAAATACTTGTGGTAAGGGTTTGTTTAACGTAACAATCAATATTGTGAACTGAAGAGAGATGTCAAATTACTATCACATGCATTTAACAGCATTTATGTTTGTTACATCAGACAGCAAAATGTAAGAAAATAGTCTGTGCCATCATCTCACCAGACATCTCACTAGTATATTTCCATGAAGTGAAAAGTTTGATAAAATTGTTACTTACTTCCAACAGACAGTCTGGTTCCTCCACCAAACGTGTACCACAGTGATACAGACTCATTAAGCAGCCGTACAAAAACCTCCTGCACACTCCAGCAGTCTCAAGTACACAGACAGGCGCTGACTTCCATTTTATTTCAAAGAAATAATAATCATGTACTAAATGTACTGATTTAGTGTGAAATGTGTTATTTCAAATTAGTATACAATTTAATAGTCTAATTTCAATATACACCACATCATAATTTATATCGTAAACATTACCATACCATGCACTTGCCAATTTCTTCCCATATTGTCCAGTTATTCTTCATAACTTTACCGTTCGCAAATCAGATTTAGAACAAGAAAATATTTCTAAGGTTAAACTGAATTAATTAATTTTAATTTCTAAATATGTATTTTTTACCTTTTCCATGCCAGGTTTAAACTAAGAACTGTGCAGTTTGAAAGGCTTTGAAATAACAATTTGTGTATTATTTATAATATTTGAATGAATCATAATTAATAATAGAATATTAGTTTATTCCTCACTAGAATGTTTTAGATTTACTAAACTAGTGTATTCTACACTTCACACAGACTAAATCCACCAACACACAGCTGACTTGAGCAGAATTGAGGGGAAAGGGCCTCTGGTGTCAGCATTGGCTCTGATTAAAGAGTGCCCTCTACAGGCAGATGTGTATAAGAGAAAATGTGTGCGTGTGTCAATTTTGCATAGAGTTACATCATTCAGCTCAATTTAAGAGTCCCAACTGGGATCAGAAAACTTCAGTGTTTTACTGAGCTGACCAACAAAAATGATCCCTCTCACTGCTCTGCTACTAGCCATGGGACTCATGGCTCAAGGTGAGATACTCTGAATTGCATTGTCTGATTATGTGTCTGCTAAAATTGCATTTGCAAAAGTCTACATTTTTGCATTTTTTTTTCTCAACAGAATCAAATGGCATTAAAATTCTGACTCAGTCTCCCTCATCAAGGTCTGTTAAGTCTGGGCAAACTGTCTCTATCAGCTGCACAGCAAGTGAAAGTGTTTCTGGTTGTATCCACTGGTACTCTCAGAAACCTGGAGAGGCTCCTTAACTCTTGATTCACTATCCGTCACACACTCGTTACTCTGGCGTTCCAGATCGGTTCAGTGGGAGTGGGTCTGGTACACAGTACACTCTGACCATTTCAGGAGTCCAGCCTGAAGATGCAGCAGATTACTACTGTCAGCAGTGTAATCAGCTTCCATTCACACAGTGTTAGAGTGCCGTACAAAAACCTCCTTTAGCTGGAGAGGATTAGAGTCCTCAGCACACTGATCTGAGAATAGGTGCAGAGCTGCTGCTACAGATGACTAAACTCAGCTCATGTTAACAGCTACAGAGGATCCTCTGACCTCAGTCTCACCAGTACAACATCTACAAATAGATCTCTCACTTCCCCTGACTGACAGGTGTCCCTCACATGAGTAATTCAGAAACACACTCTACCAATGTACAGCATCACCCTGAAATAGAAGGGACCTTGCCAGTCTAAGTAGGGTATCAATATCTCATTAAAAATCAGCCTTTGTGGTGTGCTTAGAAAGAATGTGGTTTTACTGGGACCTCTCCTCTCTTTTAAAAGGATGTTTCTGCTCTGCGTTACTGCTCCATCTAGTTACATAAACTCAGTATCAATCAAAGGCTTTTAACACTGTCAGGGACTCTGAGAAATAGTAACATGTTGGCCTCATGAAGAAACTGTGAGGGAGCCAGTAAGGATTGGTTTGGGGGCAGGGTACTGAAACTCTTATTGACTAAATGATGCTCATCAGGTTTTCTGTGTACAGGTGGGTCTTTACAGGTGCGAAATATCGACAAAAAGGCTTGAACTGACTTGTAGGCTTGCACATTGTTATGACTCATGAGTTAACAGCATTTGAAATGGCTTCCCCTGCCCTCTGAGAAAATGATTTATGAGCACCACATTTCATCCATTTCACCACATTCCCATCCATCCATCCAACCCACCATCCATTCATCTATATGCATCCAGATCTATCTATCCATCCATCTATCTATCTATCTATCCATCTATCTATCTATCTATCTATCTATCTATCTATCTTCTATCTATCTATCTGTCTATCTATCTGTCTGCCTGTCTGTCTGTCTGTCTGTCTATCTATCTATCTATCTATCTATCTATCTATCTATCTATCTATCTATCTGTCTATCTATCTGTCTGTCTGTCTGTCTGTCTGTCTGTCTATCTATCTATCTATCTATCTATCTATCTATCTATCTGTCTATCTATCTGTCTGTCTGTCTGTCTGTCTGTCTGTCTATCTATCATTTTACAGACATGTTTAATGTATATGTATATCATGTACATAATGTATGTAATGTATAATCATGAAACCCCCCCAACCTTTTTTCTCCTGCTTCCACAGAGAAGTGTCCATGCAGAATGACTTTCATTTGGGAGATGTTTTCATGGCTAGTCTTGGGACAGTATAGTCTTGGGACAGTATAGTCTTGGGACAGTACACATGAAGAGGTGACTAGGTGTCGAAACCAAAGTTTCATGAGTGATGATGTTTTTCTCACTTTGGAACAAGTATGTTCTAGCATGTGTGATTATGGCCATTTCCAGCAGCATTCTACATTAGAAGTGTTAATATTACTTTAGTAGAACAGGTCAGAGATTACGACGAGAAGAAGAATTGTGAAAGAAGAAGAATTGTGATCATCATGTATTTCATTATTCTGCATTAGTAGTGACACTGCTTTCCTCACAGGTGTGTTTCTTATGATCTGTTTTCAAAAAGGAAGTACATTTGGGGAAACTTTGCATGACTATGGCACACTTGACTGCACACAGATTCTTTAAAGCAAACTGGAGCTCAAACTGCACAAGTCAACACGAGCAAAGGAGAAATCATGACTTTAATCAACATCATCACCATTGCCCTCATGTGCTGCATCAAAGGTGAGATGAGGTTAGCTTAAATAGAGTGGACAGTCAAGTTAACAAAAAATCGTGCATTGTGTTTAGCTGTGTAATTTAAATATTGCCTTCATTTCCAGCATCCAGGGGAGAGGTGTCTGTGACTCAGAGTCCAGATATTTCCACCAAAGCAGGACAAACAGTCACCATAAACTGCAACTTCAACAAGGCAGTGTGGTACAACTGTGGCCCCAGTGGTGTGTCTTATGACTGCCTAGCCTGGTACTTACAGAAGCCTGGGGAAACTCCTAAATTGCTGATCCGCTGGGTTAGTCATCGTTTCTCCGATACCTCACATCGCTTCAGTGGTTCTGGATCCAAGACTGCTTTCACTCTGACTATCAGTAATGTCCGAGCTGAAGATACAGGAGTTTACTACTGCCAGAGTTATCATGATGATAGAGCTGCAGATGTAGATAAGGATGCGTTCACACAGTGATACAGAGCCGCACAAAAACCTCTCCTCATTCCCCTCCCCTCATGCTCAGACAGAGCAGGGATAAGAGGAGGGGTCACCCAAGTCCTGAAAATAACATCAAACTGCACCCAACCAGACACATTAAGTGACTGTGCTTTACAGTTAATCAATATAATCAATATCAAATATTGATTCAATATCAAATATTGATTATGCCTTCATCAAATATTGATTATGCCTCCATTTTGTTGATACTCCATTTTGTTGATACTTGATGGTGTCATAATAGCACTGGTGAATGGTCTATTCATGTTTTTTATTGCCCAAGTCTATCAAATTAGTATAATCTTTGGAGATACTAGCAATCACTGCACAAACGCTGACAAACACAAAGTACCTCAACATAGTTGGTTTTCATGCTTGATGTTACAGCTGCTGTTGCAAGCAACTACCAGTAAGGGGAGACAAAGATTCATTTCTTTTAAACCTGAGAAATTATAAAGCTATAAATTGTTGCTATGAATTTAAACTATTGTCAGATTTTTAAATGGTTGTCGCAGGGCTTGTATATGGTCAACATATTATTATCATTATATCATTTGCATATCAAGTTCGTAATGTCCTTTTACTCTTCACATTGAGACCCCAAATACCAAGATCTCATCACTAGACCATAGATGGAGGCTCTCAACATACATTTCAGTTACTCAGCATGCATCAAACGCTCATGAAATCATGTTCATCTCATTTCATCTTCACCACCTGCTCTGTTCTACAGACCCCTCACTCATCTGATGATACTCACATGACCATTTGTGTCACACTCATATGGAGAGTTTCCTTACACCTCCACATCAGTCCACACTATTCTGAAGAGGGGACAATAGAAACAAGGCAACTGACGATAGATTTCCAGAATGCTTAAAGTTTAAAGGTACCCTCCCCTAACCCACCCCCACCCAGCTTCACCATTTGCCTGTGAGATGTTTGCATATCTCTCTAGTCTAACAGTCTTACTGCCCCCATCTGCTTAAGAAGACCCAGGATGAATCAGAAGAGTTCAGCACTGTAAGGAATACTGAGCAGATGCACAATGAAGATGTTTTCATCCATGGTGATGTTATTGTCAATGGGACTCCTTTTCCCAGGTAAGGTAGTTAGAATGGACTAAATACAGCATGTTCTTCTGTGACTTTGATCATTTATAATCTCTAATGGATGATTTATGTGTACTGTTCATTCAGGGTCATCAGCTGATGTAATTCTGACACAGTCTCCCTCATCAAAGTCTGTTAAAACTGGACAAACTATCTCTATCAGCTGCACAGCCAGTCAGAGCGTTAGCAGCAGCTATTTCCACTGGTACTCCCAGAAACCTGGAGAAGCTCCTAAATTCCTGATCTACCAGGCAACATCTCGTCAGTCTGGTGTTCCAGATCGGTTCAGTGGGAGTGGGTCTGGTACACAGTACACTCTGACCATTACAGGAGTCCAGCCTGAAGATGCAGCAGATTATTACTGTCAGCAGGGATATTCTGGGTTACACAGTGTTAGAGCGCCATACAAAAACCTCCCTCAGCTGGAGAGGATCAGAGCCCTCATCAGACTGATCTGAGACCAGGTGCAGAGCGTCTACAGATGACTGAACTCAGCTCATGTAAAAATAGATGCCACTCATTCTCACCACTGCAGCATGTACAAAAACAGTAGACCTCTCACCTCCTCTGTTTGATTAACACATATCCATCACATTAGTCATTCAAACACATCTTGTAATCTTAATCTGTATCCCATCTCTTCCATAATGCAGAGGAATGCCCATCCGACTACATAAGTCTGAAGTCTAGATGGAAATACAGTATGAGCTGCATGATAAGAAAGATATTGTTCACTATTGTTGAAATACTGACGAAACCAGAGACACATTTTGACTTAAATTTTTGATTCTGTATTTTTCAATGACACCTTCCATCTCAGTCTCCAGTTCCCGGGGAAGCCCTTGGTGGCCAGAAACACCAGGGTGGCCTTCCCCTGCTGCAGCTCCAGCTACTCCCCTGCTGCAGGAGACAAGAACAAAAGGGATGAGGAGAGAATAATGGAGGTTAGAGAGGAGAAGAAGAGCTCAGGAGGAAGGGAGAGAAAAAGGGAAGAGGAGAGAAGCGGCAAGAGAGCAGAGGAGGCTCAGGAGGAGGTGCATCACGTGTAATAGAGTTTTTGTCCCCAAACCAGTGAAGGAGCAGCATTTCTCCTCTCCTTAATTTCAGCTACAGCTCTTATTCTGTGGCTCTTAACATGACTCAACCCACAGGCTGCATTTGCATCCCACTCTCACTTCCCTCTACTGATACAGCAAGCAAAACTCAACACAGGATACACTTCAGGGGTTTAGGCACCTACATAAAATTTAAAGTTTCACTTAATGATGTTTCAGAAATATATCAGAGTAATCTCGGAATCAGGCTGTAAACTTTCCAGATTTCTTTCCAGGAGTGCTACACATGAGCATTGCAGGATACTGAGCTGATATTCCTAATCAGGCCCCAAAGACTTAAACATCAGTGTTTATGTTAGCGGGTATGTTAGCTGGTATTTCAACAGGTAAAATTGATGGCAAATAAATCATGGGAAAAACAGAAATATTATAATGTACATAAAAGACAAAGACAAAACAACACATTACATTGAGTGTGTGTGTGTGTGTGTGTGTGTGTGTGTGTGTGTGTGTGTGTGTGTGTGTGTGTGTTTTGCATAGTGACAGGCATACACCTTTTAGCTCTGCTTTAAGAGACTTGGCTGTGATCAGAAGGGCTTCAGTGTTCTGCTGAAAAGCTCCACTAAGATGATTTCTCCTGTTGTTCTACTACTAGCTATGGGACTCATTGCTCAAGGTCAGAGATACTAATGATCTGAATTATACAATTATATGTTGTGACAATATAGCTGCAAGAATCACAAATAATTTTTGTTTCTGTTTAAATTGTTTACCATGTCTTTGTCAACAGGGTCATCGGCTGATATAATTCTGACTCAGTCCCCCTCATCAAAGTCTATTAAGGCTGGAGAAACTGTCGCTATCAGCTGCACAGGTAGTCAGAGTCTTGGTAGCTCAGTCTACTGGTACTCCCAGAAACCTGGAGAAGTCCCTAAACTCCTGATCCACTCTGCATCATCTCGTCATTCTGGTGTTCCAGATCGGTTCAGTGGGAGTGGGTCTGGTGCATGGCAACCGACCCATTTCTGCAGTACATCAATCCTTCCAGCTAGGCACAGATGTACAGTGATATTACTCTCTACCGCGCACACACACACACATTCTCTGATACACACACCACATAAACTAAATAGCAAACCAGCAGCTAACATTACTGTAACAGAATAAGGTATTGGAAAATTAAACTATTTAACATTCAGTCAATTTCTCCTTTAAATGAATACAATACCTTTTGAGGAAATACACTCATTTTCTATCTCCCCTTGAGTTAAACAGTTGAGTAAAACCTTGTTCTAGTTCATCCAGCTGTTCTCTCAGATTGACAGTTACACTTTTAGCTCCAGCCTAGCATAGATCAATGAATTGGATTAGAGCATTAGCATCTTGCCAGTAAGCATCTTGCTCAAAAGTGACACAGAATTCTGATATATTTCCAATTTAAAATTTGACAATTCTCTAGTTGCAAAATGTACCAACGGAAGACCAACGGAAAATCAAACATGTATGCTGATATGACATGGAACTATACTCTCATTCTGATATTGTAAGGAATCTTGCAGCCTCCCATGAGATCAGTGGCCTGCACTACTTGACTTTCAGATGTGGTTGCAAATCTCCTTGATTATTACGCTGGAATAAGAGAATAGTTCCATGTCAAATCGACAGTACAGCCAGTACTGCATCTATGTATAAAAAGATCTCTCACTTCCTCTGCTTGACTGACAGATGTCCATCAAAACATTAATTTAGAATCATGCTGCAGTAGTAGCCTCTTCTCCCATCACATCTTCAGTCAGATGAATTAGACATAAGGGATCCTACTTTAAATGGCAACCAAAGTGCAAAGTCACTCAGTGAGGGAAGTGTCTCATTTGTGAATTAAAGTACTTAGTAACTAAATTTGCTTGATATTAGGGACCAAAGTCTTAATATTCACTTCAGTAATGGAGTGTTTAGATGCAAGTGGATAAATAGTGAATATTTAGGAAATTCAATGAATGCAATGTCCAATTTCTCCCCTCTTTAAGAAAAAAAAGAAAAAAAAAATCTGCGGTAGAGGCAGTTATGGCCTTTGCAAAAGAGTTGCATAAATCATATTTTCTATTGATACACAGGAATAATCTTCTACTGAAACAAGTGAGTCTGTATGTCAATTTTCATCTTGTAGACATGGAAACTGTAATTGGTCTTCACCATCTAGCCAAAAGGACAATTTCAATACTCATCCTATTAAATAAATAGCTTTTAATAACTCAAAATGAAACGTCTTTAATGTTTGCTTTGACAGTAGAAAACTTGCTTATAAGACTATAACTTGCAGACATCTTAACTTTCACATTTTATTTTTTTGTACATGCCCTGAGCCTGGGTCATGCTTGTGAGATGGCATGTGGCTTATGCATGAAGAGGTCATAACAGAAATGCATGGGTTTAACAAAATAGAATGGACTGCATTTATATAGCACGTTTCCACTCCTACGAGTACTCAAAGCGCTTTACAGAGTATGCCTCACATTCACCCACATGCATTCACACACCAGTGGCAGAGGCTGCCACGCAAGGTGCCAACCTGCCACCTTGAGCAGTCTGGGGTTCAGTACTTGCTCAAGGACACTTTGATGGGGTCAGGCAAAGTAGAGGGTTCGAACCTGCAACCCTTCGGTTGCCGAACAGCACCTCTAACACCTGCACCACCACCACCCCAGCGAGCAACATAGCTCACTATGCATTGTGCTTAGACAATGTGTCTCTTCTAGGCATCTAAATGATAAAACCAATGTTACAGTTTTTCTGCACTCGAAATTTGTGAGGAGGACCCTTCCAGTCAGCAACGTTTGCAGGCCAGTGGCTCAATAACGCATAAATGGTCTAATGCAGTGGATGTGCACAACTCTTTGCAAAGACATGAAAAAAACCTTTAGGCCTAATGATAGGCTTGTTTGCAAGAAATGCACAGGGCGAAGGCTTCACTTAATATTTCTTTGTAAAAATTTACTTGACTTGACAATCTCTATGCAGCGCAACTAGTGCACTTGACAGGTGCTACCACTGGTCAAGTCAAGTCAAGTGGGTTTTATCATTTTAACCATATATACTGCATATAGTTGAAGCTGGAACTGAGGAAGTTCTTAGCGTGATGCTCAGCAAACTCACTCGTCCCAAAATGCACTTGAAAGTATTCCATGTGTCCACCGCTTAAATTAACTGTGTATTCAAAATTTCCAAAATAAAAGGTGTTATACATCAAATTTATACAAAATATGGAGGGCGAAAGGAGGAGAAAGAGGTCAAACTCAATTTAGGCTCCTGCACAGTACATCTCTCACTTGTTTGATTGACAGGTGTCCATCACAATACTCATTCAGACACATCCTGTAATTTTGTCCTGTTTCCCATCACTTCCATAATGCAGATGGATGCCCATTACCCTTAGTCTTAATCTTCATGTCCTCTACATGAGCCTGAACTCCAGATGCAGCCACACTATGGACTACATAATGAGGACATTCAGATGTACTGACCTCTTAGTCACTATAAACTATCGACATTATTTATATATTTTTGATAGTTAGGTCTGCATTCATGTTACAAAAACCTGATAAAAATATTAATTTTCTACAATTTCTAGAGATGGACAAACCAATTATGATCATTATTTAAACATCCTTTAAAGATGTTATTTTAAATGAGTTTTAATGAAATAGTGATGAAATGAGAGAAACATTTTCACTTTGACATTTTTGATTCTTTATTTTTCAATAGCATCACACTTAAAGCACTAAAAGGACATATATCAGAAACACACACAGTAATTAAGATCATTTCATTTTCATTTATTTTGCATATTGGTTATGAAAACTATGTGTCTGTCAGTGTGTGTGTGTGTGTGTGCGCACACGCGCATGTGTGTAAGCTTGTAAGTGTGTTTCTCTACTGAGTGCAATCTCCCATCTTGATATCCAGACTGACGGGTTGCTGGCTGCCCTGGGTGGCCTCACAGGTGACGGCTGGCGCCTTCTTCCACTGGTCCTGGGTGAGGGTGAGGCTATTGCTCCAGCTGTAGAGGCCGTCCTTCTCCAGGAGCGCAGGGCTCTGGCTCCCCTCCTAGCGGCTGCTGCTCCCAGACACCTTCCAGCTCAGCCTCCAGTCCCCGGGGAAGCCCTTGTTGGCCAGGCACACCAGGGTGGCCTTCCCCTGCTGCAGCTCCTCACTGGAGGGGGGGAGCAGCGTCAGGCTGGGCCGAGTGTCAGCTAAACATCACACATGGGAGATGGAGGGAGGTTTTGAAGGAGGAGGAGAGGCAGAGAAGGGAAAGGACGGAAGTGAGAGAAGAAGGAATGAGGAGAAAAGTGGTTATAGAAGAGAGGAGGTGAGAAGGTGCATGATGTGTTGTAGAGTTTCTGTCCCCAACCCAGTGGAGGAGCAGCATTTCTCCACTCATTCATTTCAGCTGCAGCGCTTCCTGTGTGGCTCTAAACACGACTCAACAGACAGGCTGCATTTGCATCCCACTTTCATTTCCCTCTACTGATACAGCAAGCAAAACTCAACACAGGATACACGCCAGATGCCATCACATAATGTTTCAATTTGTAATGTTTGGGAAATCTGAATTATTAATTTCAAAACTACTGTCCAGTTAATATCTTTAAATAATGTAATTTGAGAATTTTGTTTTCCAAATTAATTAGAATTTAAACATAACATGTACGTAACTTGCCAACAGTTCAACCATTATTTTAATTTACTGGTTCATATACTTCTTAAAATATTTGTCACAGAAAACAGTGAAAACAAATTTAAAGACCAGCATCCACATTAAAAACTGCATTATATCATGTTAAAAGACTTTAAATAACATCACATTGGTCCATGTTTTTTTTTTTTTACAAGTTATAGTTCGATTTTAACATTTTTCCATTCAGCCCTCATACATCTATGAAAGACCGTCCTTCACTTTTCAATGTGCTGGGTGAGAAGCAAGTCATCTAATGCTGACAAACAGGATCATGACTGTCCACAAAATCGATGTTCCACAGTGCACTACGAGAGTGATACTTATGAACTTCAGAAGTAAATTTCAGATGCAATGCATTACAACGAATGTTTACGTCATCACAGGCTAACCCTTACATAAAATACAGGAAAATTCTGAACAATAACTAACACACACATGTTAAGATAAATGTCCAAATCAGAATAGAGATGGTCCTGTCTTTGGAGAGCAGCAGGGATGTTATACATTCAAAATTGTAAATAGTGGAAATCTAATATAAAACAACACAATATGCCATCCTCTCAACAGATACCCATATTTGATGTTCCTACAGGGCAAAAAAGTAAAATTGCTACTTACTTCCAACAGACAGCCTGGTTCCTGCACCAAAAGTCCACCACAGTGATACAAACTCGTTACGCAGTCGTACAAAAACCTCCTGCACACTCCAGTACCACTCATTTTAATTTGATCATCTCCACAGCTTTTCACATTCTTTTAGAATAAATACCTTGTTCATTATCACAAATGGACTTTGGAGACGTTGACAATATTCATACAGCGTTATTATTTTTTTACCCTCCATTTTGTATTTTGGACAGTTTTATGCTGAATCTAACTTTGATTACAGTTTAAAGTTTTGATAAAATGCACTCATTGACTTAGGAGTATCTAATTGTTATTTAATTATTAATTACTGTAAAATCTTTGCTTTTTTCCCCCATATTACATATAAATCCACCAGAGTGTTTCAGATTTACAATATCAATGTGCTCTACATTTCACACTGACAAAACCCACCAACACACAACTGACTTCAGCAGAGGTGAAGGGAAAGGGCCTCTGATGTCTACACTGCCTCTGATTAAAGAGCGCCCTCTACAGGCAGATATGCATGAGAGTGGATTTCCAAACACGGGGAACTGTGTGTGTGTGTATGTGTGTGTGTGTTTTGGGTTTTGCATAGAGACACACACCCTGCAGCTCTACTTTAAGAGTCCTTATTGGGAAAAGAGGGCTTCAATGGTTTACTGACAAGACCCCCAAAGATGATTTCTCCCATTGTTCTACTACTAGCTATGGGACTCATATCTGAAGGTGAGATACACTTCTGCTGTGAATCATATTTTGTAATAACTCTTAAATTTAACTATATAACTCTATATAGTATACTCTATATACCGTACATTCTGTAGTAGTTCTACCATTATAATATTCTACAATAATATAATTCATCTGTAATACCATAATATCATCATTCCTCACCATCCGTTGTTTGTCAACAGTGTCATCAGCTGACATAATTCTGACACAGTCTCCCTCATCAAAGTCTGTTAAGGCTGGAGATACTGTTACTATCAGCTGCACAGCCAGTTCAAGTATGGGTAGCTATCTCCACTGGTACTCCCAGAAACCTGGAGAAGCTCCTAAACTCCTGATCTACCAGGCAACATCTCGTCAATCTGGTGTTCCAAATCGATTCACTGGGACTCAGTCTGGTACACAGTTCACTCTGACCATTACAGGAGTTCAGCCTGACGAGTCAGCAGTTTACCACTGTGGTCAGAGTGGATATTCCACTCCATTCACACAGGGTTAGAGCGCTGTACAAAAACCTCCCTCAGCTGAGTAGCAGAGTCCTCAGCACACTGATCTGAGAACAGGTGCAGAGCTACTGCTACAGATGACTTAACTCACCAGTACTGCATCTACAAATAGATCTCTCACTTCCTTAGCTTTACTGACATGACCTGAGTAATCCCAAAACACACTCTACCAATGCATTACATTAAAATAGAAGGGTACAAACATGGGACCTGACTAATTACATACTTGGTGTGTGAGTAAGTAGGCTATCTATATCACATCAAGAATCAGGAGTTATGGTGGTGCATTGTGCCACACATTGAGCAGTGTGGTAAAACTGTGGCCTCAGTGGTGTGTCTTATGACTGCCTTGCTTGGTACTTCCAGAAGCCTGGGGATACTCCTAAACTGCTGATCCACTATGTCAGTCACTGGACCTCTGGTACATCATCTACAAACTACACCCAACCAGACACAGGAAGTGGCTGTGCTTTACACGTAATCAATACAATCAATATCAAATATCGATTATGCTTCCATTTTGTTCATACCTGAATAAATGGTGTCATAATAGCACTGGTAAATGGTCTATCCATGTTTTTTATTGCCCAAGTCAATCAAATTAGTATAAACTTTGGTGATACTAGCAATCACTGCACAGACATTGATAACAGGAGTATCTCAACAAAGTTGAATTTCATGCTTGATGTTACAGCTGCTGTTGCAAGCAACTACCAGTCGGAGGAGACAAAGATTAATTTCTTTTAAACCTGAGAAATTATAAAGCTGTGAATTATTGCTGTGAATTTAAACTATTGTCAGATTTTTAAATGGTTGTCTCATGGCTTGTATATGGTCAACATATTACTATCATTATATCATTTGCATATCAAGTTCGTAATGTCCTTTTACTCTTCACATTGAGACCCCAAATTCCAAGATCTCATCACTAGGCCACAGATGGAGGCTCTCAACATACACATTTCAATTACCCAGCATACATCACACACTCATGACCCTCTGCTCTGCAGACCCCTCACTCATCTGATGATACTCACATGACCATTTGTCTCACACTCACACACATGTGGAGAGTCTACTTACACCTCCACATCAGTCCACACTATTCTGAAGAAGGGACAATAGAAAGTAGGCAACTGATGATAGATTTCCAGAATACTTAGTTTATAGATCATAGGTACCCTCCCCTAACCCATCCCCACCCAGCTTCACCATTTGCCTGTGAGATGTTTGCATATCTCTCCAGTCTGACAAACTTACTGCCCCCATCTCCTTAAGAAGACCCAGGATGAATCAGAAGAGTTCAACACTGTAAGGAATACTGAGCAGATGCACAATGAAGATGTTTTCATCCATGGTGATGTTAGTGTCAATGGGACTCCTTTTCCCAGGTAAGGTAGTTAGAATGGACTAAATACAGCATGTTCTTCTGTGACTTTGATCATTTATAATCTCTAATGGATGATTTATGTGTACTGTTCATTCAGGGTCATCAGCTGATGTAATTCTGACACAGTCTCCCTCATCAAAGTCTGTTAAAACTGGACAAACTGTCTCCATCAGCTGCACAGCCAGTCAGAGCGTTAGCAGCAGCTATTTCCACTGGTACTCCCAGAAGCCTGGAGAAGCTCCTAAACTCCTGATCTACTCTGCAACATCTCGTCAGTCTGGTGTTCCAGATCGGTTCAGTGGGAGTGGGTCTGGTACACAGTACACTCTGGCCATTACAGGAGTCCAGACCGAAGATGCAGCAGATTATTATTGCGGTCAGAGTGATTATAGTCCGTTCACACGGTGTTAGAGCGTCATACAAAAACCTCCCTCAGCTGGAGAGGATCAGAGCCCTCATCAGACTGATCTGAGACCAGGTGCAGAGCGTCTACAGATGACTGAACTCAGCTCATGTAAAAATAGATGCCACTCATGTTCCCTCTGAACTCAGTTCATGCTAGCAGCTCTGTCAGGGGACACACACACGTTCCTCACTCTCACCACTGCAGCATATACAAAAACAGTAGATCTCTCACCTCCTCTGTTTGATTAAATCTCTCTAAATAGTCATGTAAAACACATTTCAAAAACATCTTTTTTTCACCTACGAAATATTGCTAAGGTTAGAAAGTTCTTATCCTTTGAGGATGCTGAAAAATTAATACACGCATTTATTCCTTCCAGGCTCGACTATTGCAATGCTCTGTTCTCTGGGTGTAGCAATACTTGCATCAAAAACCTACAACTAATACAAAATGCTGCGTCCCGAACTCTCACCAGGACTAAAAAATATGAACATATCTCTCCTATCCTTGCTTCCCTACATTGGCTCCCTATTAAAAGTCGAATTGATTTTAAAATACTCCTCCTAACCTACAAAGCCCTCAAGGGCGATGCACCAACATATATTAAAGACTTACTTGTCCCGTACCACCCTCCTAGAACCCTAAGATCCCAAAATGCTGGTCTCCTTGTAATCCCAAGAATATCAAAATCTACGATAGGAGGAAGAGCCTTTTGTTACCGTGCACCCCTCCTGTGGAATAATCTCCCCCCCCACATTCGACAAGCGGACACTCTCAATACCTTTAAGTCTAGACTTAAAACCTTCCTCTTTACTGTTTCCCATAGTTAGGGATGGTGCATGGCAAATCATCACTTCTCATGGGTCTTTTGGAAGGGACTGCCTCTGCTGTTGCTCCCAGTTGCGAGGCATGGCAGCCACTGACCATCCCTGCAGTGGTGCTGGGTTACCATGCATCATACCTTAGTTATGCTGCTATAGCCTAGCGCCGCCACACAACCTTCATGTGTCATGCCGTACAACTCCCTCTCTCTCTCTTTCAGCTCTCTCTCAATATTTATATGTATATATATATTTTATACACATGTATGTATGCCCAAATTACACATTTGCTTTCTGATGTGTGAGCCTGGCCTAATTCACTATTTTCCTCTGTCCACAATTATCTTTGCTGAGTGTCATCCCTGCCTCATTCTGGCGGACTCCTCTCATCCTCCCCTCCTGAGTGGACTACAACCAACACTACGGGAGGCCCATGTCAGGACCGACTCCCCATCACAGAGGACCTTCCTGGACGCCGATGCTGGGCCCGACTCCCCTTCCTGAGGCTTCGTGATTTACCCCCCCTCACAATGGCGCTGTCAAATGGACCCTTACTGTTACCCCCATGACCCATCTCACTCCTTTGAGTTTGTCACTATGCCTGGCCGCTGCTACATTGTCCAGCCATAATTCCTGATAACCACCTATAGACTGATTACCATGTAATGTAAAAGTGGGATAATACTCTATTATGAACTATTATGAACCTTAGCTAAACCATAGGGAACTTATAGTCTGTCATGGTTACTACTGATTGTAATTTTTCTCCATGACCCCTGGCAGTTGGGTTAGCCCCTTAAGTCGTGGATCTGCCCAAGGTTTCTTCCTAGATTAACTGAACATAAGGGAGTTTTTCCTTGCCCCTGTTGCTCTTGGGTGCTCCTTCTGTGAAGCACCATGAGACAATACTATTGTAAAAGGCGCTGTATAAATAAAACTGAATTGAATTGAATTGAATTAACACATATCCATTACATTAGTCATTGACACACATTTTGTAATCTTAATCTGTATCCCATCTCTTCCGTAGTTCTAATTTTTAGAACTACTGTCAAAATAATCTCTTGGTAATCCAAGATAATTTAAATTGAGAATTTTTTGTTTTAGAATTCAGCACTGCCATTTATGTGTTTCAATGATCATTCAATGATTTTTAAATCAATTTACTGGTGTTTATATTAAAAGTTTATAATAAAATTAAATAAATTATTCATTTAGAAATGCAGTATTGGATTTGTCAAAGCAGTGTTATGTTTATTTAAACACATATAGTTGTATTTTATATCAGTAAAGTGCCCCACGTTTTATAGTCAAAAATATCCACAGCTTTTCTGGTTCTATTAAATATATTTTTCATTATTACATACAGATATAAACATATTCATACTCAGTGCATTAGAAATATGAGTGCTTCAGAATTACCAAACCAATGTACTCTGAAGTTCACATTGTCTAAACCCACCAACACACAACTGACTTGAGCAGAGGTGAGGGGAAAGGGCCTCTGATGTCTGCATTTTCTCTAGTTAATTGGCTCTTAATGGTCTGCTATACAGTGATGTTGCAGCAGGACTTGAGTAGGGGACTAAAATTATTCCTTTTCTTGGTCAGATAGGGACTAGAACTTTCCAGATTTCTTTCCAGGAGTGCTACACATGAGCATTGCAGGATACTGAGCTGATATTCCTAATCAGGCCCCAAAGACTTAAACATCAGTGTTTATGTTAGCGGGTATGTTAGCTGGTATTTCAACAGGTAAAATTGATGGCAAATAAATCATGGGAAAAACAGAAATATTATAATGTACGTAAAAGACAAAGACAAAACAACACATTACATTGAGTGTGTGTGTGTGTGTGTGTGTGTGTGTGTGTGTGTGTGTGTGTGTGTGTGTTTTGCATAGTGACAGGCAAACACCTTGTAGCTCTGCTTTAAGAGACTTGGCTGTGATCAGAAGGGCTTCAGTGTTCTGCTGAAAAGCTCCACTAAGATGATTTCTCCTGTTGTTCTACTACTAGCTATGGGACTCATTGCTCAAGGTGAGAGATACTAATGATCTGAATTATACAATTATATGTTGTGACAATATAGCTGCAAGAATCACAAATAATTTTAGTTTCTGTTTAAATTGTTTACCATGTCTTTGTCAACAGGGTCATCGGCTGATATAATTCTGACTCAGTCTCCCTCATCAAAGTCCATTAAGGCTGGAGAAACTGTCGCTATCAGCTGCACAGGTAGTCAGAGTCTTGGTAGCTCAGTCTACTGGTACTCCCAGAAACCTGGAGAAGCCCCTAAACTCCTGATATACAGCGTATCATCTCGTCAGTCTGGTGTTCCAGATCGGTTCAGTGGGAGTGGGTCTGGTACACGGTTCACTCTGACCATTACAGGAGTCCAGCCAGAAGATGCAGCAAATTACTACTGCAAGCAGTATTACTCATATCCAATCACACAGTGTTACAGCGTCGTACAAAAACCTCCCCCAGCTAGTGAGTGCCGTACAAAAACCATCAGCTCTGCAAGGGGAGCTGCCCACCCCCTTCTCTCACACTTCCTTTATTTCTCTAACAAGTGTCCATGTTGTGAGTCAGTCAGAAACACCAAATTGGTTTCTCTCCACCCTGCAAAGTATCTGTTCAGAGTATCAGCTGTGGAGTTTGAGCTCAGACTCCTCAACAGATGACCTGCAGGAGGCTCCTACTCATGAGGGGTTTAAACATGCAGGGCAATCGACCCATTTCTGCAGTACATCAATCCTTCCAGCTAGGTACAGATGTACAGTGATATTACTCTCTACCGCGCACACACACACACACACATTCTCTGATACACACACCACATAAACTAAATAGCAAACCAGCAGCTAACATTACTGTAACAGAATAGGGTATTGGAAAATTAAACTACTTAACATTCAGTCAATTTCTCCTTTAAATGAATACAATACCTTTTGGGGAAACATACTAATTTTCTATCTCCCCTTGAGTTAAACAGTTGAGTAAAACCGTTCTGTAGTTCATCCAGCTGTTCTCTCAGATTGACAGTTACACTTTTAGCTCCACCCTAGCATAGATCAATGAACTGGATTAGAGCATTAGCATCTTGCCAGTAAGCATCTTGCTCAAAAGTGACACAGAATTCTGATATATTTCCAATTTAAAATTTGACAATTCTGTAGTTGCAAAATGTACCAACGGAAGACCAACGGAAAATCAAACATGTATGCTGATATGACATGGAACTCTTCTCTCATTCTGATATTGTAAGGAATCTTGCAGCCTCCCATGAGATCAGTGGCCTGCACTACTTGACTTTCATATGAACACTAATTTAGAATCATGCTGCAGTAGTAGCCTCTTCTCCCATCACATCTTCAGTCAGATGAATCAGACATAAGGGATCCTACTTTAAATGGCAACCAAAGTGCAAAGTCACTCAGTGAGGGAAGTGTCTCATTCGTGAATTAAAGAACTTAGTTACTAAATTTGCTTGATATTAGGGACCAAAGTCTTAATATTCACTTCAGTGATGGAGTGTTTAGATGCAAGTGGATAAATAGTGAATATTTAGGAAATTCAATGAATGCAATGTCCAATTTCTCCCCTCTTTACGAAAAAAAAGAAAAAAAATCTGCCGTAGAGGCAGTTATGGCCTTTGCAAAAGAGTTGCATAAATCATATTTTCTATTGACACACAGGAACAATCTTCTACTGACACAAGTAAGTTTGTATTTCACTTTTCATCTTGTAGACATGGAAACTGTAATTGGTCTTCACCATCTAGCCAAAAGGACAATTTCAATACCCATCCTAAATATAAGGTTTGAACTGAACTTGTAAAATTGCTTTTAATAACTCAAAATGAAACACGTCTTCAGTGTTAGCTTTGACAGTAAAACAGAAAAAATGCTTATAAGACTATAACTTGCAGACATCTTAACTTTCACGTTTTATTTTCTTTTACATGCCCTGAGCCTGGGTCATGCTTGTGAGATGGCGTGTGGCTTATGCATGAATAGGTCATAACAGAAATGCATGGATTAACAAAATAGAATGGACTGCATTTATATAGCACTTTTCTACTCCTACGAGTACTCAAAGCGCTTTAACGAGTATGCCTCACATTCACCCACATGCATTCACACACCAGTGGCAGAGGCTGCTATGCAAGGTGCCAACCTGCCACCTTGAGCAGTCTGGGGTTCAGTACCTTGCTCAAGGACACTTTGATGGGGTCAGGCAAAGTAGAGGGTTCGAATCTGCAACCCTTCGGGTGCCGAACAGCACCTCTAACACCTGCACCACCACCACCCCAGCGAGCAACATAGCTCACTATGCATTGTGCTTAGACAATGTGTCTCTTCTAGGCATCTAAATGATAAAACCAATATTACAGTTTTTCTGCACTCGAAATTTGTGAAGAGGAACCTTCCAGTCAGCAACGTTTGCAGGCCAGTGGCTCAATAACGCATAAATGGTCTAATGCAGTGGATGTGCACAACTCTTTGCAAAGACATGAAAAAAACCTTTAGGCCTAATGATAGGCTTGTTTGCAAGAAATGCAGAGGGCCAAGGCTTCACTTAATATTTCTTTGTAAAAATTTACTTGACTTGACAATTTCTGTGTTGACAGCGCAAGTAGTGCACTTGACAGGTGCTGTCACTGATCAAGTCAAGTCAAGTGGGTTTTATCATTTTAACCATATACACTGCATATGGTTGAAGCTGGAACTGAGGAAGTTCTTAGCGTGACGCTCAGCAAACTCACTCGTCCCAAAATGCACTTGAAAGTTCCATTCCATGAGTCCACCGCTTATATTAACTGTGTATTCAAAATTTCCAAAATGAAAGGTGTTATACATCAAATTTATACAAAATATGGAGGGCGAAAGGAGGAGAGAGAGGTCAAACTCAATTTAGGCTCCTACACAGTACATCTCTCACTTCCTGTTTGATTGACAGGTGTCCATCACAATACTCATTCAGACACATCCTGTAATTTTGTCCTGTTTCCCATCACTTCCATAATGCAGATGGATGCCCATTAGCCTCAGTCTTAATCTTCATGTCCTCTTCATGAGCCTGAACTCCAGATGCAGCCACACTATGGACTACATAATGAGGACATTCAGATGTACTGACTGCTTAGTCACTATGAACTATGGACATTATTTATATATTTTTGATAGTTAGGCCTGCATTTATATTACAAAAACCTGATCTCTTAGTAATAAAAATATACATTTTCTACAACTTGTAGAGAAGGACAAACCAATTATGATCATTATTTAAACATCCTTTAAAGATGTTATTTTAAATGAGTTTTAATGAAATAGTGATGAAATGAGAGAAACATTTTCACTTTGACATTTTTGATTCTTTATTTTTCAATAGCATCACACTTAAAGCACTAAAAGGACATATATCAGAAACACACACAGTAATTAAGATCATTTCATTTTCATTTATTTTGCATATTGGTTATGAAAACTATGTGTCTGTCAGTGTGTGTGTGTGTGTGTGCGCACACACGCATATGTGTAAGCTTGTAAGTGTGTTTCTCTACTGAGTGCAATCTCCCATCTTGATATCCAGACTGACGGGTTGCTGGCTGCCCTGGGTGGCCTCACAGGTGACAGCTGGCGCCTTCTTCCACTGGTCATGGGTGAGGGTGAGGCTGCTGCTCCAGCTGTAGAGGCCGTCCTTCTCCAGGAGCGCAGGGCTCTGGCTCCCCTCCCAGCGGCTGCTGCTCCCAGACACCTTCCAGCTCAGCCTCCAGTCCCCGGGGAAGCCCTTGGTGGCCAGGCACACCAGGGTGGCCTTCCCCTGCTGCAGCTCCTCACTGGAGGGGGGGAGCAGCGTCAGGCTGGGCCGAGTGTCAGCTAAACATCACACATGGGAGATGGAGGGAGGTTTGTGAAGGAGGAGGAGAGGCAGAGAAGGGAAAGGACGGAAGGGAGAGAAGAAGGGATGGGGAGAAAAGTGGTTATAGAAGAGAGGAGGTGAGAAGGTGCATGATGTGTTGTAGAGTTTCTGTCCCCAACCCAGTGGAGGAGCAGCATTTCTCCACTCATTCATTTCAGCTGCAGCGCTTCCTGTGTGGCTCTAAACACGACTCAACCCACAGGCTGCATTTGCATCCCACTCTCACTTCCCTCTACTGATACAGCAAGCAAAACTTAACACTGGATACACGCCAGATACCATCACATAATGTTTCAATTTGTAATGTTTGGGAAATCTGAATTATTAATTTCAAAACTACTGTCCAGTTAATATCTTTAAATAATGTAATTTGAGAATTTTGTTTTCCAAATTAATTAGAATTTAAACATAACATGTACATAACTTGCCAACAGTTCAACCATTATTTTAATTTACTGGTTGTTAAAATATTTGTCACAGAAAACAGTGAAAACAAATTTAAAGACCAGCATCCACATTAAAAACTGCATTATATCATGTAAAGACTTTAAATAACATCACATTGGTCCATGTTTTTTTTTTTACAAGTTATAGTTAGATTTTAACATTTTTCCATTCAGCCCTCATACATCTATGAAAGACCTTCCTTCAGTTTTCAATGTGCTGGGTGAGAAGCAAGTCATCTAATGCTGACAAATAGGATCATGACTGTCCACAAAATCGATGTTCCACAGTGCACTACGAGAGTGATACTTATGAACTTCAGAAGTAAATTTCAGATGCAATGCATTACAACGAATGTTTACGTCATCACAGCCTAACCCTTACATAAAATACAGGAAAATTCTGAACAATAACTAACACACACATGTTAAGATAAATGTCCAAATCAGAATAGAGATGGTCCTGTCTTTGGAGAGCAGCAGGGATGTTATACATTCAAAATTGTAAATAGTGGAAATCTAATATAAAACAACACAATATGCCATCCTCTCAACAGATACCCATATTTGATGTTCCTACAGGGCAAAAAAGTAAAATTGCTACTTACTTCCAACAGACAGCCTGGTTCCTGCACCAAAAGTCCTCCACAGTGATACAAACTCATTACGCAGTCGTACAAAAACTCCTGCACACTCCAGCAGTCTCAAGTAATGACACATTCTTGGGATTTATGTTTCTTAATATGAAAAGTGTTATTATTGTTTACCCTGTTCTTATGCTTCAATTAGAAATACAATATTCCATTTTTCAAAAGCGATAACATGCTTATTTTTTTCCAAAACATGCAGTTATATTTTAACTGGTAGAGTACCATTCATTTTATTTTGATCATCTCCACAGCTTTTCACATTCTTTTAGAATAACTGCCCTGTTCATTATCACAAATGGACTTTGGAGACGTTGAAAATATTCATACAGCGTTATTATTTTTTTACCCTCCATTTTGTATTTTGGACAGTTTTATGCTGAATCTAACTTTGATTACGGTTTAAAGCCTTGATAAAATGCACTCATTGACTGAAGAATATCTAATTGTTTTTTAATTATTAATTACTGTAAAATCTTTGCTTTTTTCCCCCATATTACATATAAATCCACCAGAGTGTTTCAGATTTACAATATCAATGTGCTCTACATTTCACACTGACAAAACCTACCAACACACAACTGACTTCAGCAGAGGTGAAGGGAAAGGGCCTCTGATGTCTACACTGCCTCTGATTAAAGAGCGCCCTCTACAGGCAGATATGCATGAGAGTGGATTTCCAAACACGGGGAACTGTGTGTGTGTGTGTGTGTGTGTGTGTGTGTGTGTGTGTGTGTGTGTGTGTGTGTGTGTGTGTGTATGTGTGTGTGTGTGTTTTGGGTTTTGCATAGAGACACACACCCTGCAGCTCTACTTTAAGAGTCCTTATTGGGAAAAGAGGGCTTCAATGTTTTACTGACAAGACCCCCAAAGATGATTTCTCCCATTGTTCTACTACTAGCTATGGGACTCATATCTGAAGGTGAGATGCACTCCTGCTGTGAATTATATTTTGTAATAACTCTTAAATTGAACTATATAACTCTATATAGTATACTCTATATACCGTACACTCTGTAGTAGTTCTACCATTATAATATTCTACAATAATATAATTCATCTGTAATACCATAATATCATCATTCCTCACCATCCGTTGTTCGTCAACAGTGTCATCAGCTGACATAATTCTGACACAGTCTCCCTCATCAAAGTCTGTTAAGGCTGGAGATACTGTTACTATCAGCTGCACAGCCAGTTCAAGTATGGGTAACTATCTCCACTGGTACTCCCAGAAACCTGGAGAAGCTCCTAAACTTCTGATCTACTATGCAACATCTCGTCAGTCTGGTGTTCCAGATCGGTTCAGTGGGAGTGGGTCTAGTACACAGTACACTCTGGCCATTACAGGAGTCCAGCCTGAAGATGCAGCAGATTATTATTGCGGTCAGAGTCTTTATAGTCCGTTCACACGGTGTTAGAGCGTCATACAAAAACCTCCCTCAGCTGGAGAGGATCAGGGCTCTCATCAGACTGATCTGAGACCAGGTGCAGAGCGTCTACAGATGACTGAACTCAGCTCATGTAAAAATAGATGCCACTCATGTTCCCTCTGAACTCAGTTCATTCTAGCAGCTCTGTCAGGGGACACACACACGTTCCTCACTCTCACCACTGCAGCATATACAAAAACAGTAGATCTCTCACCTCCTCTGTTTGATTAACACATATCCATCACATTAGTCATTCACACACATCTTGTAATCTTCATCTGTATCCCATCTCTTCCATAATGCAGAGGAATGCCCATCCAACTACATGAGTCTGAACTCCAGATGCAAACACAGTATGAGCTGCATAATAAGAAAGATATTGTTCACTATTGTTGAAATACTGACGAAACCAGAGACAGATTTTGACTTAAATTTTTGATTCTTTATTTTTCAATGACACCTTCCAGCTCAGTCTCCAGTTCCCGGGGAAGCCCTTGGTGGCCAGACACACCAGGGTGGCCTTCCCCTGCTGCAGCTCCAGCTACTCCCCTGCTGCAGGAGACAAGAACAAAAGGGATGAGGAGAGAATAATGGAGGTTAGAGAGGAGAAGAGGAGCTCAGGAGGAAGGGAGAGAAAAAGGGAAGAGGAGAGAAGCAGTAAGAGAGCAGAGGAGGCTCAGGAGGAGGTGCATCACGTGTAATAGAGTTTCTGTCCCCAAACCAGTGGAGGAGCAGCATTTCTCCTCTCCTTAATTTCAGCTACAGCTCTTCTTCTGTGGCTCTTAACATGACTCAACCCACAGGCTGCATTTGCATCCCACTCTCACTTCCCTCTACTGATACAGCAAGCAAAACTCAACACAGGATACACTTCAGGGGTTTTGGTGCCTACACAAAATTTAAAGTTTCACTTAATGATGTTTCAGAAATATATCAGAGTAATCTCGGAGTCAGGCTGTTAATTTTAAACATACTGTCAAAATAATTAAAGATAATTTAATTTGAGAATTTTTTGTTTTAGAATTCAGCACTACCATTTATGTGTTTCAATGATCATTCAGTGATTTTTAAATAAATTTACTGGTGTTTATATTAAAAGTTTATAATAATATTTTAACATAATTAAATAAATGATTTATTTAGAAATGCAGTATTGGGTTTTTCAAAGCAGTGTTATGTTTATTTAAACACATATAGTTGTATTTTATATCAGTAAAGTGCCCCACATTTTATAGTCAAAAATAACCACAGCTTTTCTGGTTCTATTAAATATATTTTTTATTATGACATACAGATATAAACATATTCATACTCAGTGCATTAGAAATATGAGTGCTTCAGAATTACCAAACCAATGTACTCTGAAGTTCACACTGTCTAAACCCACCAACACACAACTGACTTGAGCAGAGGTGAGGGGAAAGGGCCTCTGATGTCTGCATTTTCTCTGGTTAACTGGCTCTTAATGGTCTGCTATACATCTTACTTTTTCCCATTGACCAATGGTCAAATAGGGACTAGAACTTTCCAGATTTCTTTCCAGGAGTGCTACACATGAGCATTGCAGGATACTGAGCTGATATTCCTAATCAGGCCCCAAAGACTTAAACATCAGTGTTTATGTTAGCGGGTATGTTAGCTGGTATTTCAACAGGTAAAATTGATGGCAAATAAATCATGGGAAAAACAGAAATATTATTATGTACATAAAAGACAAAGACAAAACAACACATTACATTGAGTGTGTGTGTGTGTGTGTGTGTGTGTGTGTGTGTGTGTGTGTGTGTGCGTGTGTGTTTTGCATAGTGAAAGGCATACACCTTGTAGCTCTGCTTTAAGAGACTTGGCTGTGATCAGAAGGGCTTCAGTGTTTTACTGAAAAGCTCCACTAAGATGATTTCTCTTGTTGTTCTACTAGTAGCTATGGGACTCTTTGCTCAAGGTCAGAGATACTAATGATCTGAATTATACAATTATATGTTGTGACAATATAGCTGCAAGAATCACAAATAATTTTTGTTTCTGTTTAAATTGTTTACCATGCCTTTGTCAACAGGGTCATCGGCTGATATAATTCTGACTCAGTCTCCCTCATCAAAGTCTATTAAGGCTGGAGAAACTGTCGCTATCAGCTGCACAGGTAGTCAGAGTCTTGGTAGCTCAGTCTACTGGTTCTCCCAGAAACCTGGAAAAGCCCCTAAACTCCTGATCCACTCCGCATCATCTCGTCAGTCTGGTGTTCCAGATCGGTCCAGTGGGAGTGGGTCTGGTACACGGTTCACTCTGACCATTACAGGAGTCCAGCCAGAAGATGCAGCAGATTACTACTGCAAGCAGTATTACTCATATCCAATCACATAGTGTTAGAGCGTCGTACAAAAACCTCCCCCAGCTAGTGAGTGCCGTACAAAAACCATCAGCTCTGCTAGGGGAGCTGCCCACCCCCTTCTCTCACACTTCCTTTATTTCTCCAGGTGTCCATGTTGTGAGTCAGTCAGAAACACCAAATTAGTTTCTCTCTACCCTGCAAAGTATCTGTTCATAGTATCAACTGTGGAGTTTGAGCTCAGAGTCCTCAACAGATGACCTTCAGGAAGTTCATGAGGGGTTTAAACATGCAGGGCAAACACATTCACCGACCCATTTCTGCAGTACATCAATCCTTCCAGCTAGGCACAGATGTACAGTGATAATACTTTCTCCCTCTTTCTCTCTTTCTCTCTCTCTCACACACATACACATATACACACGTGTGCACACACACACACACACACACACACACACACACACATTCTCTGATATACACACCACATAAACTAAATAGCAAGTTCAGTCAATTGCTCCTTTAAATCAATACAATACCTTTTGGGGGAACATACTAATTTTCTATCTCCCCTTGAGTTAAACAGTTGAGTAAAACCGTTCACTAGTTCATCCAGCTGTTCTCTTAGATTGACAGTTACACTTTTAGCTCCAGCTTAGCATAGATCAATGAATTGGATCTGAGCATTAGCATCTTGCCAGTAAGCATCTTGCTCAAAAGTGACACAGAATTCTGATATATTTCCAATTTAAACCTTGACAATTCTCTAGTTACAAAATGTACCAACGGAAAATCAAACATGTATGCTGATATGACATGGAACTATACTCTCGTTCTGATATGACATGGAACTCTCGTTCTGATGTAATAATGAAGGAATCTTACAGACTCCCATGAGATCAGTGGCCTGCACTACTTGACTTTCAGATGTGGTTGCAAATCTCCTTGATTATTACGCTGGAATAAGAGAATAGTTCCATGTCAAATCGACAGTACAGCCAGTACTGCATCTATGTATAAAATGATCTCTCACTTCCTCTGCTTGACTGACAGATGTCCATCAAAACACTAATTTAGAATCATGTTGCAGTAGTAGCCTCTTTTCCCATCACATGTTCAGTCAGATGAATCAGACATAAGGGATCCTACTTTAAATGGCAACCAAAGTGCAAAGTCACTCAGTGAGGGAAGTGTCTCATTCGTGAATTAAAGTACTTAGTAACTAAATTTGCTTGATATTAGGGACCAAAGTCTTAATATTCACTTCAGTGATGGAGTGTTTAGATGCAAGTGGATAAATAGTGAATATTTAGGAAATTCAATGAATGCAATGTCCAATTTCTCCCCTCTTTAGAAAAAGAAAAAAAAAAGTTATGGCCTTTGCAAAAGAGTTGCATAAATCATATTTTCTATTGACACACAGGAACAATCTTCTACTGACACAAGTAAGTCTGTATTTCACTTTTCATCTTGTAGACATGGAAACTGTAATTGGTCTTCACCATCTAGCCAAAAGGACAATTTCAACACCCATCCTAAATATAAGGTTTGAACTGAACTTGTAAAATTGCTTTTAATAACTCAAAATGAAACATGTCTTCAGTGTTAGCTTTGACAGTAGAAAACATGCTTATAAGACTATAACTTGCAGACATCTTAACTTTCACGTTTTATTTTCTTTTACATGCCCTGAGCCTGGGTCATGCTTGTGAGATGGCATGTGGCTTATGCATGAATAGGTCATAACAGAGATGCATGGATTAACAAAATAGAATGGACTGCATTTATATAGCACTTTTCTACTCCTACGAGTACTCAAAGCGCTTTAGCGAGTATGCCTCACATTCACCCACATGCATTCACACACCAGTGGCAGAGGCTGCTATGCAAGGTGCCAACCTGCCCCCTTGAGCAGTCTGGGGTTCAGTACTTGCTCAAGGACACTTTGATGGGGTCAGGCAAAGTAGAGGGTTCGAACCTGCAACCCTTCAGGTGCCGAACAGCACCTCTAACACCTGCACCACCACCACCCCAGCGAGCAACATAGCTCACTATGCATTGTGCTTAGACAATGTGTCTCTTCTAGGCATCTAAATGATAAAACCAATGTTACAGTTTTTCTGCACTCGAAATTTGTGAAGAGGACCTTCCAGTCAGCAACGTTTGCAGGCCAGTGGCTCAATACGCATAAATGGTCTAATGCAGTGGATGTGCACAACTCTTTGCAAAGACATGAAAAAAACCTTTAGGCCTAATGATAGGCTTGTTTGCAAGAAATGCAGAGGGCCAAGGCTTCACTTAATATTTCTTTGTAAAAATTTACTTGACTTGACAATTTCTGTGTTGACAGCGCAAGTAGTGCACTTGACAGGTGCTGTCACTGATCAAGTCAAGTCAAGTGGGTTTTATCATTTTAACCATATACACTGCATATCGTTGAAGCTGGAACTGAGGAAGTTCTTAGCGTGACGCTCACAAACTCACTCGTCCCAAAATGCACTTGAAAGTATTCCATGAGTCCACCGCTTATATTAACTGTGTATTCAAAATTTCCAAAATAAAAGGTGTTATACATCAAATTTATACAAAATATGGAGGGCAAAAGGAGGAGAGAGAGGTCAAACTCAATTTAGGCTCCTGCACAGTACATCTCTCACTTCCTGTTTGATTGACAGGTGTCCATTACAATACTCATTCAGACACATCCTGTAATTTTGTCCTGTTTCCCATCATTTCCATAATGCAGATGGATGCCCATTAGCCTCAGTCTTATTCTTCATGTCCTCTACATGAGCCTGAACTCCAGATGCAGCCACACTATGGACTACATAATGAGGACATTCAGATGTACTGACTGCTTAGTCACTATGAACTATGGACATTATTTATATATTTTTGATAGTTAGGTCTGCATTCATGTTACAAAAACCTGATCTCTTAGTAATAAAAATATACATTTTCTACAACTTGTAGAGAAGGACAAACCAATTATGATCATTATTTAAACATCCTTTAAAGATGTTATTTTAAGTGAGTTTTAATGAAATAGTGATGAAATGAGAGAAACATTTTCACTTTGACATTTTTGATTCTTTATTTTTCAATAGCATCACACTTAAAGCACTAAAAGTGCATATATCAGAAACACACACAGTAATTTAGATCATTTCATTTTCATTTATTTTGCATATTGGTTATGAAAACTATGTGTCTGTGAGTGTGTGTGTGTGTGTGTGCGCACACGCGCATGTGTGTAAGTTTGTAAGTGTGTTTCTCTACTGAGTGCAATCTCCCATCTTAATATCCAGACTGACGGGTTGCTGGCTGCCCTGGGTGGCCTCACAGGTGACAGCTGGCGCCTTCTTCCACTGGTCCTGGGTGAGGGTGAGGCTATTGCTCCAGCTGTAGAGGCCGTCCTTCTCCAGGAGCGCAGGGCTCTGGCTCCCCTCCCAGCGGCTGCTGCTCCCAGACACCTTCCAGCTCAACTTCCAGTCCCCGGGGAAGCCCTTGTTGGCCAGGCACACCAGGGTGGCCTTCCCCTGCTGCAGCTCCTCACTGGAGGGGGGGAGCAGCGTCAGGCTGGGACGAGTGTCAGCTAAACATCACACATGGGAGATGGAGGGAGGTTTGGGAAGGAGGAGGAGAGGCAGAGAAGGGAACAACACAGGACGGAAGGGAGAGAAGAGGGGATGAGGAGAAAAGTGGTTATAGAAGAGAGGAGGTGAGAAGGTGCATGATGTGTTGTAGAGTTTCTGTCCCCAACCCAGTGGAGGAGCAGCATTTCTCCTCTCATTCATTTCAGCTGCAGCGCTTCCTGTGTGGCTCTAAACACGACTCAACCCACAGGCTGCATTTGCATCCCACTTTCACTTCCCTCTACTGATACAGCAAGCAAAACTCAACACAGGATACACGCCAGATGCCATCACATAATGTTTCAATTTGTAATGTTTGGGAAATCTGAATTATTAATTTCAAAACTACTGTCCAGTTAATATCTTTAAATAATGTAATTTGACAATTTTGTTTTCCAAATGAATTAGAATTTAAACATAACATGTACATAACTTGCCAACAGTTCAACCATTATTTTAATTTACTGGTTGTTAAAATATTTGTCACAGAAAACAGTGAAAACAAATTTAAAGACCAGCATCCACATTAAAAACTGCATTATATCATGTAAAGACTTTAAATAACATCACATTGGTCCATGTTTTTTTTTTTACAAGTTATAGTTAGATTTTAACATTTTTCCATTCAGCCCTCATACATCTATGAAAGACCTTCCTTCAGTTTTCAATGTGCTGGGTGAGAAAGCAAGTCATCTAATGCTGACAAATAGGATCATGACTGTCCACAAAATCGATGTTCCACAGTGCACTACCAGAGTGATACTTATGAACTTCAGAAGTAAATTTCAGATGCAATGCATTACAACGAATGTTTACGTCATCACAGCCTAACCCTTACATAAAATACAGGAAAATTCTGAACAATAACTAACACACACATGTTAAGATAAATGTCCAAATCAGAATAGAGATGGTCCTGTCTTTGGAGAGCAGCAGGGATGTTATACATTCAAAATTGTAAATAGTGGAAATCTAATATAAAACAACACAATATGCCATCCTCTCAACAGATACCCACAAAGTAAAATTGCTACTTACTTCCAACAGACAGCCTGGTTCTTGCACCAAAAGTCCTCCACAGTGATACAAACTCATTACGCAGTCGTACAAAAACCTCCTGCACACTCCAGCAGTCTCAAGTAATGAGACATTCTTGGGATTTATGTTTCTTATTATGAAAAGTGTTATTATTGTTTACCCTGTTCTTATGCTTCAATTAGAAATACAATATTCCATTTTTCAAAAGCGATAACATGCTTATTTTTTTCCAAAACATGCAGTTATATTTTAACTGGTAGAGTACCATTCATTTTATTTTGATCATCTCCACATCTTTTCACATTCTTTTAGAATAACTGCCCTGTTCATTATCACAAATGGACTTTGGAGACGTTGAAAATATTCATACAGCGTTATTATTTTTTTACCCTCCATTTTGTATTTTGGACAGTTTTATGCTGAATCTAACTTTGATTACGGTTTAAAGCTTTGATAAAATGCACTCATTGACTGAAGAATATCTAATTGTTTTTTAATTATTAATTACTGTAAAATCTTTTTTTCCCCCATATTACATATAAATCCACCAGAGTGTTTCAGATTTACAATATCAATGTGCTCTACATTTCACACTGACAAAACCTACCAACACACAACTGACTTCAGCAGAGGTGAAGGGAAAGGGCCTCTGATGTCTACACTGCCTCTGATTAAAGAGCGCCCTCTACAGGCAGATATGCATGAGAGTGGATTTCCAAACACGGGAAACTGTGTGTGTGTGTGTGTGTGTGTGTGTGTGTGTATGTGTGTGTGTGTGTGTGTGTGTGTGTGTATGTGTGTGTGTGTGTTTTGGGTTTTGCATAGAGACACACACCCTGCAGCTCTACTTTAAGAGTCCTTATTGGGAAAAGAGGGCTTCAATGTTTTACTGACAAGACCCCCAAAGATGATTTCTCCCATTGTTCTACTACTAGCTATGGGACTCATATCTGAAGGTGAGATGCACTCCTGCTGTGAATTATATTTTGTAATAACTCTTAAATTGAACTATATAACTCTATATAGTATACTCTATATACCGTACACTCTGTAGTAGTTCTACCATTATAATATTCTACAATAATATAATTCATCTGTAATACCATAATATCATCATTCCTCACCATCCGTTGTTCGTCAACAGTGTCATCAGCTGACATAATTCTGACACAGTCTCCCTCATCAAAGTCTGTTAAGGCTGGAGATACTGTTACTATCAGCTGCACAGCCAGTTCAAGTATGGGTAACTATCTCCACTGGTACTCCCAGAAACCTGGAGAAGCTCCTAAACTTCTGATCTACTATGCAACATCTCGTCAGTCTGGTGTTCCAGATCGGTTCAGTGGGAGTGGGTCTAGTACACAGTACACTCTGGCCATTACAGGAGTCCAGCCTGAAGATGCAGCAGATTATTATTGCGGTCAGAGTCTTTATAGTCCGTTCACACGGTGTTAGAGCGTCATACAAAAACCTCCCTCAGCTGGAGAGGATCAGGGCTCTCATCAGACTGATCTGAGACCAGGTGCAGAGCGTCTACAGATGACTGAACTCAGCTCATGTAAAAATAGATGCCACTCATGTTCCCTCTGAACTCAGTTCATTCTAGCAGCTCTGTCAGGGGACACACACACGTTCCTCACTCTCACCACTGCAGCATATACAAAAACAGTAGATCTCTCACCTCCTCTGTTTGATTAACACATATCCATCACATTAGTCATTCACACACATCTTGTAATCTTCATCTGTATCCCATCTCTTCCATAATGCAGAGGCATGCCCATCCAACTACATGAGTCTGAACTCCAGATGCAAACACAGTATGAGCTGCATAATAAGAAAAGATATTGTTCACTATTGTTGAAATACTGACGAAACCAGAGACAGATTTTGACTTAAATTTTTGATTCTTTATTTTTCAATGACACCTTCCAGCTCAGTCTCCAGTTCCCGGGGAAGCCCTTGGTGGCCAGACACACCAGGGTGGCCTTCCCCTGCTGCAGCTCCAGCTACTCCCCTGCTGCAGGAGACAAGAACAAAAGGGATGAGGAGAGAATAATGGAGGTTAGAGAGGAGAAGAGGAGCTCAGGAGGAAGGGAGAGAAAAAGGGAAGAGGAGAGAAGCGGCAAGAGAGCAGAGGAGGCTCAGGAGGAGGTGCATCACGTGTAATAGAGTTTCTGTCCCCAAACCAGTGGAGGAGCAGCATTTCTCCTCTCCTTAATTTCAGCTACAGCTCTTCTTCTGTGGCTCTTAACATGACTCAACCCACAGGCTGCATTTGCATCCCACTCTCACTTCCCTCTACTGATACAGCAAGCAAAACTCAACACAGGATACACTTCAGGGGTTTTGGTGCCTACACAAAATCTAAAGTTTCACTTAATGATGTTTCAGAAATAATATCAGAGTAATCTCGGAGTCAGGCTGTTAATTTTAAAATACTGTCAAAATAATTAAAGATAATTTAATTTGAGAATTTTTTGTTTTAGAATTCAGCACTACCATTTATGTGTTTCAATGATCATTCAGTGATTTTTAAATAATTTACTGGTGTTTATATTAAAAGTTTATAATAATATTTAACATAATTAAATAAATGATTTATTTAGAAATGCAGTATTGGGTTTTTCAAAGCAGTGTTATGTTTATTTAAACACATATAGTTGTATTTTATATCAGTAAAGTGCCCCACATTTTATAGTCAAAAATAACCACAGCTTTTCTGGTTCTATTAAATATATTTTTTATTATGACATACAGATATAAACATATTCATACTCAGTGCATTAGAAATATGAGTGCTTCAGAATTACCAAACCAATGTACTCTGAAGTTCACACTGTCTAAACCCACCAACACACAACTGACTTGAGCAGAGGTGAGGGGAAAGGGCCTCTGATGTCTGCATTTTCTCTGGTTAACTGGCTCTTAATGGTCTGCTATACATCTTACTTTTTCCCATTGACCAATGGTCAGATAGGGACTAGAACTTTCCAGATTTCTTTCCAGGAGTGCTACACATGAGCATTGCAGGATACTGAGCTGATATTCCTAATCAGGCCCCAAAGACTTAAACATCAGTGTTTATGTTAGCGGGTATGTTAGCTGGTATTTCAACAGGTAAAATTGATGGCAAATAAATCATGGGAAAAACAGAAATATTATATGTACATAAAAGACAAAGACAAAACAACACATTACATTGAGTGTGTGTGTGTGTGTGTGTGTGTGTGTGTGTGTGTGTGTGTGTGTGCGTGTGTGTTTTGCATAGTGAAAGGCATACACCTTGTAGCTCTGCTTTAAGAGACTTGGCTGTGATCAGAAGGGCTTCAGTGTTTTACTGAAAAGCTCCACTAAGATGATTTCTCTTGTTGTTCTACTAGTAGCTATGGGACTCTTTGCTCAAGGTCAGAGATACTAATGATCTGAATTATACAATTATATGTTGTGACAATATAGCTGCAAGAATCACAAATAATTTTTGTTTCTGTTTAAATTGTTTACCATGCCTTTGTCAACAGGGTCATCGGCTGATATAATTCTGACTCAGTCTCCCTCATCAAAGTCTATTAAGGCTGGAGAAACTGTCGCTATCAGCTGCACAGGTAGTCAGAGTCTTGGTAGCTCAGTCTACTGGTTCTCCCAGAAACCTGGAAAAGCCCCTAAACTCCTGATCCACTCCGCATCATCTCGTCAGTCTGGTGTTCCAGATCGGTCCAGTGGGAGTGGGTCTGGTACACGGTTCACTCTGACCATTACAGGAGTCCAGCCAGAAGATGCAGCAGATTACTACTGCAAGCAGTATTACTCATATCCAATCACATAGTGTTAGAGCGTCGTACAAAAACCTCCCCCAGCTAGTGAGTGCCGTACAAAAACCATCAGCTCTGCTAGGGAGCTGCCCACCCCCTTCTCTCACACTTCCTTTATTTCTCCAGGTGTCCATGTTGTGAGTCAGTCAGAAACACCAAATTAGTTTCTCTCTACCCTGCAAAGTATCTGTTCATAGTATCAACTGTGGAGTTTGAGCTCAGAGTCCTCAACAGATGACCTTCAGGATTCATGAGGGGTTTAAACATGCAGGGCAAACACATCACCGACCCATTTCTGCAGTACATCAATCCTTCCAGCTAGGCACAGATGTACAGTGATATACTTTCTCCCTCTTTCTCTCTTTCTCTCTCTCACACACATACACATATACACACGTGTGCACAACCACACACAACACACACACACACACACACATTCTCTGATATACACACACATAAACTAAATAGCAAGTTCAGTCAATTGCTCCTTTAAATCAATACAATACCTTTTGGGGAACATACTAATTTTCTATCTCCCCTTGAGTTAAACAGTTGAGTAAAACCGTTCACTAGTTCATCCAGCTGTTCTCTTAGATTGACAGTTACACTTTTAGCTCCAGCTTAGCATAGATCAATGAATTGGATCTGAGCATTAGCATCTTGCCAGTAAGCATCTTGCTCAAAAGTGACACAGAATTCTGATATATTTCCAATTTAAACCTTGACAATTCTCTAGTTACAAAATGTACCAACGGAAAATCAAACATGTATGCTGATATGACATGGAACTATACTCTCGTTCTGATATGACATGGAACTCTCGTTCTGATGTAATAATGAAGGAATCTTACAGACTCCCATGAGATCAGTGGCCTGCACTACTTGACTTTCAGATGTGGTTGCAAATCTCCTTGATTATTACGCTGGAATAAGAGAATAGTTCCATGTCAAATCGACAGTACAGCCAGTACTGCATCTATGTATAAAATGATCTCTCACTTCCTCTGCTTGACTGACAGATGTCCATCAAAACACTAATTTAGAATCATGCTGCAGTAGTAGCCTCTTCTCCCATCACATCTTCAGTCAGATGAATCAGACATAAGGGATCCTACTTTAAATGGCAACCAAAGTGCAAAGTCACTCAGTGAGGGAAGTGTCTCATTCGTGAATTAAAGAACTTAGTTACTAAATTTGCTTGATATTAGGGACCAAAGTCTTAATATTCACTTCAGTGATGGAGTGTTTAGATGCAAGTGGATAAATAGTGAATATTTAGGAAATTCAATGAATGCAATGTCCAATTTCTCCCCTCTTTACGAAAAAAAAGAAAAAAAAATCTGCCGTAGAGGCAGTTATGGCCTTTGCAAAAGAGTTGCATAAATCATATTTTCTATTGACACACAGGAACAATCTTCTACTGACACAAGTAAGTTTGTATTTCACTTTTCATCTTGTAGACATGGAAACTGTAATTGGTCTTCACCATCTAGCCAAAAGGACAATTTCAATACCCATCCTAAATATAAGGTTTGAACTGAACTTGTAAAATTGCTTTTAATAACTCAAAATGAAACACGTCTTCAGTGTTAGCTTTGACAGTAAAACAGAAAAAATGCTTATAAGACTATAACTTGCAGACATCTTAACTTTCACGTTTTATTTTCTTTTACATGCCCTGAGCCTGGGTCATGCTTGTGAGATGGCGTGTGGCTTATGCATGAATAGGTCATAACAGAAATGCATGGATTAACAAAATAGAATGGACTGCATTTATATAGCACTTTTCTACTCCTACGAGTACTCAAAGCGCTTTAACGAGTATGCCTCACATTCACCCACATGCATTCACACACCAGTGGCAGAGGCTGCTATGCAAGGTGCCAACCTGCCACCTTGAGCAGTCTGGGGTTCAGTACCTTGCTCAAGGACACTTTAATTGGGTCAGGCAGAGTGGGGCTCGAACCTGCAACCCTTCGGGTGCCGAACAGCACCTCTAACACCTGCACCACCACCACCCCAGCGAGCAACATAGCTCACTATGCATTGTGCTTAGACAATGTGTCTCTTCTAGGCATCTAAATGATAAAACCAATATTACAGTTTTTCTGCACTCGAAATTTGTGAAGAGGAACCTTCCAGTCAGCAACGTTTGCAGGCCAGTGGCTCAATAACGCATAAATGGTCTAATGCAGTGGATGTGCACAACTCTTTGCAAAGACATGAAAAAAACCTTTAGGCCTAATGATAGGCTTGTTTGCAAGAAATGCAGAGGGCCAAGGCTTCACTTAATATTTCTTTGTAAAAATTTACTTGACTTGACAATTTCTGTGTTGACAGCGCAAGTAGTGCACTTGACAGGTGCTGTCACTGATCAAGTCAAGTCAAGTGGGTTTTATCATTTTAACCATATACACTGCATATGGTTGAAGCTGGAACTGAGGAAGTTCTTAGCGTGACGCTCAGCAAACTCACTCGTCCCAAAATGCACTTGAAAGTTCCATTCCATGAGTCCACCGCTTATATTAACTGTGTATTCAAAATTTCCAAAATGAAAGGTGTTATACATCAAATTTATACAAAATATGGAGGGCGAAAGGAGGAGAGAGAGGTCAAACTCAATTTAGGCTCCTACACAGTACATCTCTCACTTCCTGTTTGATTGACAGGTGTCCATCACAATACTCATTCAGACACATCCTGTAATTTTGTCCTGTTTCCCATCACTTCCATAATGCAGATGGATGCCCATTAGCCTCAGTCTTAATCTTCATGTCCTCTTCATGAGCCTGAACTCCAGATGCAGCCACACTATGGACTACATAATGAGGACATTCAGATGTACTGACTGCTTAGTCACTATGAACTATGGACATTATTTATATATTTTTGATAGTTAGGCCTGCATTTATATTACAAAAACCTGATCTCTTAGTAATAAAAATATACATTTTCTACAACTTGTAGAGAAGGACAAACCAATTATGATCATTATTTAAACATCCTTTAAAGATGTTATTTTAAATGAGTTTTAATGAAATAGTGATGAAATGAGAGAAACATTTTCACTTTGACATTTTTGATTCTTTATTTTTCAATAGCATCACACTTAAAGCACTAAAAGGACATATATCAGAAACACACACAGTAATTAAGATCATTTCATTTTCATTTATTTTGCATATTGGTTATGAAAACTATGTGTCTGTCAGTGTGTGTGTGTGTGTGTGTGTGCGCACACACGCATATGTGTAAGCTTGTAAGTGTGTTTCTCTACTGAGTGCAATCTCCCATCTTGATATCCAGACTGACGGGTTGCTGGCTGCCCTGGGTGGCCTCACAGGTGACGGCTGGCGCCTTCTTCCACTGGTCCTGGGTGAGGGTGAGGCTGCTGCTCCAGCTGTAGAGGCCGTCCTTCTCCAGGAGCGCAGGGCTCTGGCTCCCCTCCCAGCGGCTGCTGCTCCCAGACACCTTCCAGCTCAGCCTCCAGTCCCCGGGGAAGCCCTTGTTGGCCACGCACACCAGGGTAGCCTTCCCCTGCTGCAGCTCCTCACTGGAGGGGGGGAGCAGCGTCAGGCTGGGCCGAGTGTCAGCTAAACATCACACATGGGAGATGGAGGGAGGTTTTTGAAGGAGGAGGAGAGGCAGAGAAGGGAAAGGACGGAAGTGAGAGAAGAAGGAATGAGGAGAAAAGTGGTTATAGAAGAGAGGAGGTGAGAAGGTGCATGATGTGTTGTAGAGTTTCTGTCCCCAACCCAGTGGAGGAGCAGCATTTCTCCACTCATTCATTTCAGCTGCAGCGCTTCCTGTGTGGCTCTAAACACGACTCAACAGACAGGCTGCATTTGCATCCCACTTTCACTTCCCTCTACTGATACAGCAAGCAGAACTCAACACAGGATACACGCCAGATGCCATCACATAATGTTTCAATTTGTAATGTTTGGGAAATCTGAATTATTAATTTCAAAACTACTGTCCAGTTAATATCTTTAAATAATGTAATTTGACAATTTTGTTTTCCAAATGAATTAGAATTTAAACATAACATGTACATAACTTGCCAACAGTTCAACCATTATTTTAATTTACTGGTTGTTAAAATATTTGTCACATAAAACAGTGAAAACAAATTTAAAGACCATATCCACATTAAAAACTGCATTATATCATGTAGAAAGACTTTAAATAACATCACATTGGTCCATGTTTTTTTTTTTACAAGTTATAGTTAGATTTTAACATTTTTCCATTCAGCCCTCATACATCTATGAAAGACCTTCCTTCAGTTTTCAATGTGCTGGGTGGGAAGCAAGTCATCTAATGCTGACAAATAGGATCATGACTGTCCACAAAATCGATGTTCCACAGTGCACTACCAGAGTGATACTTATGAACTTCAGAAGTAAAGTTCAGATGCAATGCATTACAACGAATGTTTACGTCATCACAGGCTAACCCTTACATAAAATACAGGAAAATTCTGAACAATAACTAACACACACATGTTAAGATAAATGTCCAAATCAGAATAGAGATGGTCCTGTCTTTGGAGAGCAGCAAGGATATTACACATTCAAAATTGTAAATAGTGGAAATCTTATATAAAACAACACAATATGCCATCCTCTCAACAGATACCCATATTTGATGTTCCTACAGTGAAAAAAAGTAAAATTGCTACTTACTTCCAACAGACAGCCTGGTTCCTGCACCAAAACTCCACCACAGTGATACAAACTCATTACGCAGTCGTACAAAAACCTCCTGCACACTCCAGCAGTCTCAAGTAATGAGACATTCTTGGGATTTATGTTTCTTAATATGAAAAGTGTTTTTATTTTTTACCCTGTTCTTATACTTCAATTGGAAATACAATATTCCATTTTTCAAAAGCGATAACATGCTTATTTTTTTCCAAAACATGCAGTTATATTTTAACTGGTAGAGTACCACTCATTTTATTTTGATCATCTCCACAGCTTTTCACATTCTTTTAGAATAAATACCCTGTTCATTATCACAAATGGACTTTGGAGACGTTGAAAATATTCATACAGCGTTATTATTTTTTTACCCTCCATTTTGTATTTTGGACAGTTTTATGCTGAATCTAACTTTGATTACGGTTTAAAGCTTTGATAAAATGCACTCATTGACTTAAGAATATCTAATTGTTTTTTAATTATTAATTACTGTAAAATCTTTGCTTTTTTCCCCCATATTACATATAAATCCACCAGAGTGTTTCAGATTTACAATATCAATGTGCTCTACATTTCACACTGACAAAACCCACCAACACACAACTGACTTCAGCAGAGGTGAAGGGAAAGGGCCTCTGATGTCTACACTGCCTCTGATTAAAGAGCGCCCTCTACAGGCAGATATGCATGAGAGTGGATTTCCAAACACGGGGAACTGTGTGTGTGTGTGTGTGTGTGTGTGTGTGTGTGTGTGTGTGTGTGTGTGTGTGTGTGTGTGTGTATGTGTGTGTGTGTGTGTGTTTTGGGTTATGCATCGAGACACACACCCTGCAGCTCTACTTTAAGAGTCCCTATTGGGATAAGAGGGCTTCAATGTTTTACTGACAAGACCCCCAAAGATGATTTCTCCCATTGTTCTACTACTAGCTATGGGACTCATATCTGAAGGTGAGATGCACTCCTGCTGTGAATTATATTTTGTAATAACTCTTAAATTGAACTATATAACTCTATATAGTATACTCTATATACCGTACATTCTGTAGTAGTTCTACCATTATAATATTCTACAATAATATAATTCATCTGTAATACCATAATATCATCATTCCTCACCATCCGTTGTTCGTCAACAGTGTCATCAGCTGACATAATTCTGACACAGTCTCCCTCATCAAAGTCTGTTAAGGCTGGAGATACTGTTACTATCAGCTGCACAGCCAGTTCAAGTATGAGTAACTATCTCCACTGGTACTCCCAGAAACCTGGAGAAGCTCTTAAACTCCTGATCTACCAGGCAACATTTCGTCAATCTGGTGTTCCAAATCGATTCACTGGGACTCAGTCTGGTACACAGTTCACTCTGACCATTACAGGAGTTCAGCCTGACGATTCAGCAGTTTACCACTGTGGTCAGAGTGGATATTCCACTCCATTCACACAGGGTTAGAGCGCCGTACAAAAACCTCCCTCAGCTGAGTAGCAGAGTCCTTAGTATTAGTATAAATTTTGGTGATACTAGCAATCACTGCACAGACATTGATAACAGGAGTATCTCAACAAAGTTGGTTTTCATGCTTGATGTTACAGCTGCTGTTGCAAGCAACTACCAGTGGGAGGAGACAAAGATTCATTTATTTTACACCTAAGAAATTATAAAGCTGTAAATTATTGCTGTGAATTTCAAACTATTGTCAGATTTTTAAATGGTTGTCTCGTGGCTTGTATATGGTCAAAATATTATTATCTTTATACCATTTACATATCAAGTTTGTAATGTCCTTTTACTCTTCACATTGAGACCCCAAATCCCAAGATCTCATCACTAGGCCACAGATGGAGGCTCTCAGCATACACATTTCAATTACCCAGCATACATCACACACCCATGAATTCAAGTTCATCTCACCACCTCCTCTGCTCTGCAGGCCCCTCACTCATCTGATACTCACATGACCATTTGTCTCACACTCACACACATGTGGAGAGTCTCCTTACACCTCCACATCAGTCCACACTATTCTGAAGAGGGGACAATAGAAACTAGGCAACTGATGATAGATTTCCAGAATGCTTAAAGTTTATAGATCATAGGTACCCTCCCCTAACCCACCCCCACCCCGCTTCACCATTTGCCTGTGAGATGTTTGCATATCTCTCCAGTCTGACAGTCTTTCTGCCCCCATCTGCTTAAGAAGACCCAGGATGAATCAGAAGAGTTCAGCACTGTAAGGAATACTGAGCAGATGCACAATGAAGATGTTTTCATCCATGGTGATGTTAGTGTCAATGGGACTCCTTTTCCCAGGTAAGGTAGTTAGAATGGACTAAATACAGCATGCTCTTCTGTGACTGATAATTTATAATCTCTAATGGATGATTTATGTGTACTGTTCATTCAGGGTCATCAGCTGATGTAATTCTGACTCAGTCTCCCTCATCAAAGTCTGTTAAAACTGGACAAACTGTCTCCATCAGCTGCACAGCCAGTCAGAGCGTTAGCAGCAGCTATTTCCACTGGTACTCCCAGAAACCTGGAGAAGCTCCTAAACTTCTGATCTACTCTGCAACATCTCGTCAGTCTGGTGTTCCAGATCGGTTCAGTGGGAGTGGGTCTGGTACACAGTACACTCTGGCCATTACAGGAGTCCAGCCTGAAGATGCAGCAGATTATTATTGCGGTCAGAGTCATTATAGTCCGTTCACACAGTGTTAGAGCGTCATACAAAAACCTCCCTCAGCTGGAGAGGATCAGAGCTCTCATCAGACCGATCTGAGAACAGGTGCAGAGCGTCTACAGATGACTGAACTCAGCTCATGTAAAAATAGATGCCACTCATGTTCCCTCTGAACTCAGTTCATTCTAGCAGCTCTGTCAGGGGACACACACACGTTCCTCACTCTCACCACTGCAGCATGTACAAAAACAGTAGATCTCTCACCTCCTCTGTTTGATTAACACATATCCATCACATTAGTCATTCACACACATCTTGTAATCTTAATCTGTATCCCATCTCTTCCATAATGCAGAGGAATGCCCATCCGACTACATAAGTCTGAAGTCCAGATGCAAATACAGTATGAGCTGCATGATAAGAAAGATATTGTTCACTATTTTTGAAATACTGACGAAACCAGAGACACATTTTGACTTAAATTTTTGATTCTTTATTTTTCAATGACACCTTCCAGCTCAGTCTCCAGTTCCCGGGGAAGCCCTTGGTGGCCAGACACACCAGGGTGGCCTTCCCCTGCTGCAGCTCCAGCTACTCCCCTGCTGCAGGAGACAAGAACAAAAGGGATGAGGAGAGAATAATGGAGGTTAGAGAGGAGAAGAGGAGCTCAGGAGGAAGGGAGAGAAAAAGGGAAGAGGAGAGAAGCGGCAAGAGAGCAGAGGAGGCTCAGGAGGAGGTGCATCACGTGTAATAGAGTTTTTGTCCCCAAACCAGTGGAGAAGCAGCATTTCTCCTCTCCTTAATTTCAGCTACAGCTCTTATTCTGTGGCTCTTAACATGACTCAACCCACAGGCTGCATTTGCATCCCACTCTCACTTCCCTCTACTGATACAGCAAGCAAAACTCAACACAGGATACACTTCAGGGGTTTAGGCACCTACATAAAATTTAAAGTTTCACTTAATGATGTTTCAGAAATATATCAGAGTAATCTCGGAGTCAGGCTGTTAATTTTAAACATACTGTCAAAATAATCAAAGATAATTTAATTTGAGAATTTTTTGTTTTAGAATTCAGCACTGCCATTTATGTGTTTCAATGATCATTCAGTGATTTTTGACTTAAACATCAGTGTTTATGTTAGTGGGTATGTTAGCTGGTATTTCAACGGAAAATTGATGGTAAATGAATCATGGGAAAAACAGAAATATTATAATGTACGTAAAAGACAAAGACAAAACAACACATTACATTGAGCGTGTGTGTGTGTGTGTGTGTGTGTGTGTGTGTGTGTGTGTGTGTGTGTGTTTTGCATAGTGACAGGCATACACCTTGTAGCTCTGCTTTAAGAGACTTGGCTGTGATCAGAAGGGCTTCAGTGTTTTACTGAAAAGCTCCACTAAGATGATTTCTCCTGTTGTTCTACTACTAGCTATGGGACTCATTGCTCAAGGTCAGAGATACTAATGATCTGAATTATACAATTATATGTTGTGACAATATAGCTGCAAGAATCACAAATAATTTTTGTTTCTGTTTAAATTGTTTACCATGCCTTTGTCAACAGGGTCATCGGCTGATATAATTCTGACTCAGTCCCCCTCATCAAAGTCTATTAAGGCTGGAGAAACTGTCGCTATCAGCTGCACAGGTAGTCAGAGTCTTGGTAGCTCAGTCTACTGGTACTCCCAGAAACCTGGAGAAGCCCCTAAACTCCTGATATACAGCGTATCATCTCGTCAGTCTGGTGTTCCAGATCGGTTCAGTGGGAGTGGGTCTGGTACACGGTTCACTCTGACCATTACAGGAGTCCAGCCAGAAGATGCAGCAAATTACTACTGCAAGCAATATTACTCATATCCAATCTTACAGTGTTAGAGCGTCGTACAAAAACCTCCCCCAGCTGGTGAGTGCCATACAAAAACCATCAGCTCTGCAAGGGGAGCTGCCCACCCCCTTCTCTCACACTTCCTTTATTTCTCTAACAGGTGTCCATGTTGTGAGTCAGTCAGAAACACCAGATTAGTTTCTCTCCACCCTGCAAAGTATCTGTTCAGAGTATCAGCTGTGGAGTTTGAGCTCAGACTCCTCAACAGATGACCTGCAGGAGGCTCCTGCTCATGAGGGGTTTAAACAAGCAGGGCAACCGACCCATTTCTGCAGTACATCAATCCTTCCAGCTAGGCACAGATGTACAGTGATATTACTCTCTACCGCGCACACACACACACACCACATAAACTAAATAGCAAACCAGCAGCTAGCATTACTGTAACAGAATAGGGTATTGGAAAATTAAACTACTTAACATTCAGTCAATTTCTCCTTTAAATGAATACAATACCTTTTGGGGAAACATACAAATTTTCTATCTCCCCTTGAGTTAAACAGTTGAGTAAAACCGTTCTCTAGTTCATCCAGCTGTTCTCTCAGATTGACAGTTACACTTTTAGCTCCAGCCTAGCATAGATCAATGAACTGGATTAGAGCATTAGCATCTTGCCAGTAAGCATCTTGTTCAAAAGTGACACAGAATTCTGATATATTTCCAATTTAAAATTTGACAATTCTGTAGTTGCAAAATGTACCAACGGAAGACCAAATCAAAATCAAACATGTATGCTGATATGACATGGAACTCTTCTCTCATTCTGATATTGTAAGGAATCTTACAGCCTCCCATGAGATCAGTGGCCTGCACTACTTGACTTTCAGATGTGGTTGCAAATCTCCTTGATTATTACGCTGGAATAAGAGAATAGTTCTATGTCAAATCGACAGTACAGACAGTACTGCATCTATGTATAAAAAGATCTCTCACTTCCTCTGCTTGACTGACAGATGTCCATCAAAACACTCATTTAGAATCATGCTGCAGTAGTAGCCTCTTCTCCCATCACATCTTCAGTCAGATGAATCAGACATAAGGGATCCTACTTTAAATGGCAACCAAAGTGCAAAGTCACTCAGTGAGGGAAGTGTCTCATTCGTGAATTAAAGAACCTAGTTACTAAATTTGCTTGATCTTAGGGACCAAAGTCTTAATATTCACTTCAGTGATGGAGTGTTTAGATGCAAGTGGATCTAGCCAAAAGGACAATTTCAATACCCATCCTAAATATAAGGTTTGAACTGAACTTGTAAAATTGCTTTTAATAACTCAAAATGAAACACGTCTTCAGTGTTAGCTTTGACAGTAGAAAACATGCGTATAAGACTATAGCTTGCAGACATCTTAACTTTCACGTTTTTTTTTTTTTACATGCCCTGAGCCTGGGTCATGCTTGTGAGATGGCATGTGGCTTATGCATGAAGAGGTCATAACAGAAATGCATGGGTTTAACAAAATAGAATGGACTGCATTTATATAGCACTTTTCTACTGCTACGAGTACTCAAAGCGCTTTACAGAGTATGCCTCACATTCACCCACATGCATTCACACACCAGTGGCAGAGGCTGCCACGCAAGGTGCCAACCTGCCTCCTTGAGCAGTCTGGGGTTCAGTACCTTGCTCAAGGACACTTTGATGGGGTCAGGCAAAGTAGAGGGTTCGAATCTGCAACCCTTCGGTTGCCGAACAGCACCTCTAACACCTGCACCACCACCGCCCCAGCGAGCAACATAGCTCACTATGCATTGTGCTTAGACAATGTGTCTCTTCTAGGCATCTAAATGATAAAACCAATATTACAGTTTTTCTGCACTCGAAATTTGTGAAGAGGACCCTTCCAGTCAGCAACGTTTGCAGGCCAGTGGCTCAATTATGCATAAATGGTCTAATGCAGTGGATGTGCACAACTCTTTGCAAAGACATAAAAAACCTTTAGGCCTAATGATAGGCTTGTTTGCAAGAAATGCACAGGGCCAAGGCTTCACTTAATATTTCTTTGTAAAAATTTACTTGACTTGACAATTTCTGTATTGACAGCGCAAGTAGTGCACTTGACAGGTGCTATCACTGGTCAAGTCAAGTCAAGTGGGTTTTAGAATTTTAACCATATACACTGTATATAGTGAGGCAAAACAATGTTTCACCATGGATCAAGTGGTGTTACATATAAGGTATGTAATAACATTTGGGACAGGCTACATTTAGTGCAACAAAAGACAGGACATAAGTAGACTCAACAAACTCAAAGCAGTCTTCAAAGCAGTGGAATTTGGAAGAAAATTAACTGCATGATAGTGCGTTGTCATCTTAAAGTGACAGTGTACCATTTATTAGTACTTATCAATAAGGTACGAACATCATAATCTGCAGCATTAGTTTGAATAGAATATCCAGACATGGTCTACAAATGATTTTATTTTACTGTAGATGCTTGCATTCAAACTATTGGTATAAATGAAACAGAGTGCAAACAAAAATAAGCTATAGGGCATTCATCTCGTCCCAAATAAGTAGCAGCAGCCCTGTGAACAAAAAATAAAATAAAATGAAATGAAAGTATTCAGATTCCATTACTTCCATAGTAATGTAATGGAACCCGTTATGTAATCTGTTATCTGTACTGAAATACATTTGAACCTTCCCAACCTTCCTAACACTGCATGCTCACAATCTGCTGAAACGGCAAGCCAACGAAACTGAAACTGAATGAAACTTTAATCACATTTATTAGCTTGTCAGTCAACAGAATTATACAAAGTTATCACCACTGGTTCCTATTCTTTGGTCTGCAAACAAATCCACATGGATTGCTACATTGTTGCTATTTTTTTTTAATTGGCGGCTGTAGAGGGAGCTTTGGAGGTAAAAAAGATCAAAGGCTTGCCTGGTATGCCTTTACCGTAACTGAAGCATCTTTCAGCATCGGAGCTAACCACACCCACTCAACATCATCAAAATGCAACATTCTTCATCAGTTTTAAGTACCTTGTGAGTCACTACCTTCCATCCTGTTCTATTCTGTGTTCCATAACCACCCTGACAAGAAAAATGTTCCCCTGAGGACTTCAACATTTGCCGGTGAAGTATTTGCATATCTGTCCTGTCTTACTGCTTCATCTGTTTAAAGAGACCCAGAATTAATCAGAAGAGTTGAGCACTGTTAGGAACTCTGAGCAGATACACAATGGAGATGATTTCAACCATGGTAATGATTGTGACAATGGGACTCCTTTGGGAAGGTGAGAAACATTTTCATAAATTTCATAAGACTGACAACATAAAATAGATCATGTTTTTGTTTGTATACTGCAATTGATGATTATTTTCACCTGTTATTTATTATCAGGTTCATCAGCTGATATAACTGTGACTCAGTCTCCCTCATCAAAGTCTGTTAAGGCTGGAGACACTGTTACTATCAGCTGCACAGCCAGTCAGAGTGTTGATGGCTGGATCCACTGGTACTCCCAGAAACCTGGAGAAGCTCCTAAATTCCTGATCTACAAGGCAACATCTCGTCAATCTGGTGTTCCAGATCGGTTCAGTGGGAGTGGGTCTGGTACACAGTACACTCTGACCATTACAGGAGTCCAGCCTGAAGATGTAGCAGATTACTACTGTCAGCAGGGATATTCAACTCCGTTCACACAGTGTTAGAGCGCCGTACAAAAACCTCCCTCAGCTGGAGAGGATCAGAGCCCTCATCAGACTGATCTGAGAACAGGTGCAGAGCGTCTACAGATGACTGAACTCAGCTCATGTAAAACTAAAAACAGATGTCCAGCTTTCTCTCATATTCTTTGTTTCCTCTGAACTCTGTTAATGCCAGCAGCTCTGTCAAAACATGTTCCAAATCTCACCACTGCAGCAGATACAAATACAGTATGTAGATTCCTCAGTTCCAGTTAAAGCTTTAGCTTGACGCTCAGCAAACTCACTCGTCCCAAGATCCACTTATTCCATCAGTCCACCACTTATATTAACTGTGTACTTGAAATTTCCAAAATAAATGGTGTTATCCATCCAAATTATACAAAATATGGAGGGCAAAAGGAGGAGAGACAGGTCAAACTCAATTTAGGCTCCTACACAGTACATCTCTCACTTCCTGTTTGATTGACAGGTGTCATTACAATACTCATTCAGACACATCCTGTAATTTTGTCCTGTTTCCCATCACTTCCATAATGCAGATGGATGCCCATTAGCCTCAGTCTTAATCTTCATGTCCTCTACATGAGCCTGAACTCCAGATGCAGCCACACTATGGACTACATAATGAGGACATTCAGATGTACTGACTGCTTAGTCACTATGAACTATGGACATTATTTATATATTTTTGATAGTTAGGTCTGCATTCATGTTACAACAATTCTACAACAATTTCTACAATTTGTAGAGATGGACAAACCAATTATGATCATTATTCAAACATCCTTTAAAGATGTTATTTTAAATGAGTTTTAATGAAATAGTGATGAAATGAGAGAAACATTTTCACTTTGACATTTTTGATTCTTTATTTTCCAATAGCATCACACTTAAAGCACTAAAAGGACATATATCAGAAACACACACAGTAATTAAGATCATTTCATTTTCATTTAGTTTGCATATTGGTTATGAAAACTATGTGTCTGTGAGTGTGTGTGTGTGTGTGTGTGTGTGTGTGTGTGTATGTGTGCATGCACACGCGCATGTGTGTGAGCTTCTAAGTGTGTTTCTCTATTGAGTGCAATCTCCCATCTTGATGTCCAGACTGACGGGTTGCTGGCTGCCCTGGGTGGCCTCACAGGTGACGGCTGGCGCCTTCTTCCACTGGTCCTGGGTGAGGGTGAGGCTGCTGCTCCAGCTGTAGAGGCCGTCCTTCTCCAGGAGCGCAGGGCTCTGGCTTCCCTCCCAGCGGCTGCTGCTCCCAGACACCTTCCAGCTCAGCTTCCAGTCCCCGGGGAAGCCCTTGTTGGCCAGGCACACCAGGGTGGCCTTCCCCTGCTGCAGCTCTTCACTGGAGGGGGGAAGCAGCGTCAGGCTGGGCCGAGTGTCAGCTACACACCACACAGGGGAGATGGAGGGAGATTAGTGATGGAGGGATAGAGGAGAGGTAAAGAGAGGAGAGCACAGGAGGGAGGGTAGACAAGAAGGAAAGAGGAGTGATGTTAGAGAGAAGAGGAGGTGAGAAGGAGGTGCATCATGTGTAGTAGAGTCTGTCCCCAACCCAGTGGAGGAGCAGCATTTCTCCACTCATTCATTGCAGCTGCAGCTCTTCTTCTGTGGCTCTAAACATGACTCAACCTTCAGGCTGCATTTGCATCCCACTCTCACTTCCCTCTACTGATACAGCAAGCAGAACTCAACACTGGATACACGCTTGAGGGATTTAGATGTACAGCAGTCAATCAACTTAGTCTCAGCAATGGAAAATCACATAATTTGAAAATTACATTTGCCTGACTTTTAAGTAGTTGGAATTCAAATTCAACACTGCAAACACTGTAGCAATATGTAACTATATGTAACTATATGTTTTACACACAATAGATACGTATATTTAATAACTTTGTTTTTCCCAAGTTATGGCACGTTTTCTTTTGTCATTATCATCTGTTTGTCTATTTACCATAATAACCACAATTACCATAAGCCTGCTGAATTGTCAGACCCATAATTAAGATTTTTACTTAGGAATTTGGTATTTATATTTTCATACATAAAAATGTCTCTGAATTCAAATTAGTCCTGAAATATAGCGTATGTCCTCACATTCATTTGTCACATTCAAATATGACAAAAAATGCAAAAAAAAAATGTAAATGAAATGAAAACAGTATCAAGTTGCTTAATGATATAATATACACAAAATAGGGGTATATTACCTATATCTATTTTACACAACAATGCAACATATGTCCTCTAAAGTAAATCTCAATGTGCTTTTGGCAATTTAATGTTGTCTATTGAGCTACACAGTGATAGGTAGCCTATACACTGAAGAACTCTAAAGCTAAGTACTCATAGTAAGGTTTTGTTAATCTGGCAATCAATATCATGAACTTCAGAGAGCCATCAAGTTACTATCACATGCATTTAACAGTATTTATGTTTGTTATATCAGACAGCAAAATGTAAGAAAATAGTCTGTGCCATCATCTCACCAAACATCTAAGTAGTATATTTCCATGAAGTGAAAAGTTTAATTGTTACTTACTTCCAACAGACAGTCTGGTTCCTCCACCAAACGTGTACCACAGTGATACAGACTCATTAAGCAGCCGTACAAAAACCTCCTGCACACTCCAGCAGTCTCAAGTACACAGACAGGCGCTGACTTCCATTTTATTTCAAAGAAATAATAATTATATATTTTCTTTCAAAGAAATTATAATTATGTAGCTGTTCTAATGTAGTCTGAAATGTATGATTTCAAATTAGAATACAATTTATTTACTACATCATAATTTATATTTTAAACATTATTGCGCCATGTACTTTCCCATCTTTCCATGTTGTCTAATTATTCTTGAAGTTTTCTGTTCACAAATCAAATTTAGAAGAAAATCTCAGTGAGGCTAACCTGAATACCCCCTTTTAATTTGTAACTATGGCCTCTTTTTCATGCCATGTTTAAACCAAGCACTGTGGAGTTTGAAAATGACCAGTTATATAGTTTGAATTAATCATAATCAGTTGTGTGTTTATTCTTCTCACATTATTTCCACCAGAATGCTTTAGATTTACTAAACCAGTGCTCAGTGTACTCTACATTTCACACTGACTAAACCCGACACACAACTTTAGCAGAGGTGAAGGGAAAGGGCCTCTGACGTCTGAATTGTCTCTGACTAAAGAGCGCCCTCTACAGGTAGATGTGAATGATGTTTGTGTGTGTGTGTGTGTGTGTGTGTGTGTGTGTGTGTGTGTTTGTGTGTGTGCGTGCAACACACACTTTGCAGCTCAGTCATCTTTAAGAGTCCCTGTTAGGATGAGAGGACTTCAGTTCTTTACTGTTGAGAGGCACTAAAATGATTTCTCTCAGTATTCCACTACTAGCAAGGTTGGCAACCTTTATGCTCTGCTGTGTTAATTCAGTTAAAACTACATGCAAGTTTTTAATGGTTTAGTATTTCATATTTCAGTATGATATATTTTCTATAATAATACAGTTTCCTTTGACAGGGTCATTAGCCATTATAATTCTGATGTAGTCCCCTGCACTAACATCAGTCCAGCCTAGAGACAATGTCACGATCAGCTGTATAGCTAGTAAGAGTGTGAAAAGCTATCTCAACTGGTACTCTTTCACTTTTACCTGGGCAAGCTCCTAAACAGAGCCCTCAGCAAGCTGATCTGAGAACAGCAGCACCTTCACACAGTGTTTGAACACAGTACAAAACTTTAAGTTCTGCTAGTGAGTGCCATACAAAACCCCTAATTTCTGCTAGGACATCTGCCCATCACCTCAGTCTCTCTATTCCATCATGCAAACATTTCTCTCTCTCTCTCTTTCTCTCTTCCTTAACAGGTGTCCATGTCATGAGTCAGTCAAAAACACCACATTAGTTTCTTTCTACCCTGCAGAGTATCTGTTCAGAGTATCAGCTGTGTATTTTGATCTCAGACTCCTCAACAGAGATGAGTTGCCGGAAGCTTCTGCTCATGACTGTTGGTGGAGAGGGGTTTGATCAACATAGAACACTGAACTTTGCACTAACTCCAAATGGCACACCTAACAGGATTTTCTCTGTAGTCCTCTATATTTTTTGCAGTGTGTGTATGTCATGTGTATGCCATGTTGTGGAAGCTTAAGGATAGAATTTCCTGCGGGATAATAAAAGTATTTATTTATCTATAAATCTATCTATTTGTAATTTCTTGAACAAGATGAGATGCACTGTTACAGGTGCATTTTTGAAACCGGGACACTATTTTGCTGAGAGTGAAAAGACGAAAGAACGATGAAATGGATCATGGATGGTTGGATGGAGTTGGATGAAGATACTCTACCCTGTATAGACTATCAATATGATTATGATCCATCCATGTTCTGCCCTATGTAGACTATTAGTATGATTATGATCTATCCATGTTCTGCCCTATGTAGACTATTAGCATGATTATGATCTATCCATGTTCTTCCCTATATAGACTATGAGTATAATTATGATCTATCTACGTTCTGCCCTATGCAGACTATTAGTATCATCTATCCATGTTCTGACCCTGGCCTTAGTTTATGTCAGTTCTGATTCAATTCAGTATGAGTCCATTTGATTTTACAGCCAGTGTTGTCTCAGTGAGCTTTCGAGAGCCAGAGGCCTGAACTATCCCAAGTTAGCATGAATCAGCCATACATCTCAGTGACACTGAAGTCTTCTTCTTTATTCTACACATAGAATCCTCAGTCCTCACGCCCACTCAAGTCAGACGTTTGATTTCATGTCTACTTGATCTTTTTGCTATTCAAACAGGCAGGACACTGCCTCAGCCCCTCTCATTCTGAGTCATTACAAAAAAGTATTCAACAGGGTCCGTGTACCTTCCGTTCATTGGATTTCCAGCAATGAAACGAAAATTTAGAAATAATTCGTTTTCATTTTTATCTGTACTGGCAGCAATGTGTGAGAGTGGGGAGAGAGCTGTTTTCAGCAGGGCAGACACATCTGCACCGAACGGAGGGCATCCATTCCCTGCCAATGGAAAACAGAAAAATCGCCCATCATGTTGTCAGGGAAAGCATGGATGCTCGCCAGAAAATTAAAAAAGTGCAAGATGCCTCCCTGGGCAAGTCACCCATATCAGAAACCACCCCTGGGGATATGGCTGATTACTGTAACTCCAGATTTTTCCTTTAAGCTTTCAGTAACATATGTTGAGGCTTGTAGACATCGCAACAATTGTGCTTTGTGCGTCGTTTCAGGGATTCAATGTGAGCTTTGTTTCTATAGGCCTATCACAAAGATATTGCTTATTGTCACATACATAGAATATGTAGACTAACACATGTAGTCACAGTGCAGTTACAGTAAAGGGGCAAAGTGTGCTTGTGTGTGGGATAAAGGTGGAGTATAGGTCAAGTTTGCAGGCTATAGTGGCTGAGTTTTTGTGTGTTTGTTTGTGCCTCTTCTTTTTCACATCTCTGTTGTGGGTGGGGTATCTTGTGTGTGTGTGTGTGTGTGTGTGTGTGTGTGTTTTGCTTTTTGGCTGGTTATGTGAGTGTGTGTGTCTGCCCTTTGTTCTGTTTGTGTGTGTGTGTCTCTCTGTGTGTGCGTGTGTGTGTGTGCGTGTATGTGTGTGTCTGCCTGTGTGTGTACTTTCTGTGTGCGGTGCGCGCATGTTTGTGTGTGTGTGTGTGTGTGTGTGTGTGTGTGTTTGTGTGTGTCTGCCTGTGTGTGTGCTTTCCGTGTGCGGTGCGCGCACGTTTGTGTGTGTGTGTCTGTGTGTGGTGTGTACATGTGTGTGTGTGTTTGTGTGTGAGGTGTGAGCACGTGTGTGTGTGTGTGTGTGTATGTTTGTGGTGTGCATACGTGTGTGTGTATTTGTCTGCCTGACTCTTCAATTTATATTTACAGTCTATGCACAGCAGCTGATTGTCTTCCGACTATATTCTATGTTTCATATAGCAGGCGTCTTGCAATAAGATACTGAACACCTGAAACACCTTAAATTTATAAAACTCTTAAAAACTCCTAGCTTATCTATAGTGTGGTTAGAGTGAACATAATACACATCAATGTTTAAAACATTTTATAATTTCATATTATTATATTATTATTTATAAAAATGATAAGGAGGGGAGAAGCAAAGACGACAAAGCCATCAGTGTGTTATATTTGTATTTGGCAAGAAAGATTCGGATACATGAACTATGGAACAATTGGAGTTATCCTCAGTTTTGGGCATTAAAAAAACACTCTACTGTCAAAGGGGATCCATTTTATCTCCAAAATTCTACCTTTACTTTTACGGCCACAGTCAGATATAAATTAATATTGTAGTGTCTAATCACGATAAGGTCAACTGACATTCAGTTCTTCAAGTTTTATCAGGGTACAATGGTAGTGTTTGTATCCTCCTGTAACATGGCATCATTTAAAGGCAGTTATGTACACAACAAATGCACCATTGGTGTGTCTAAAGCACTTCTCACCAGTCATAACAAAAATAAAATGTATAAAAGCATTTACAAATTTGAATAGTAATGCACTCGAATGACAGAAATTACACATTACAATCCCTTTAGTTAGCACCATATCTATGGTGTGTTTTCATGGGAACACTGATATGTGCTCTACAACACAACAGTGCATCAATAATTAATTCATATTATAAAAATACATAGATTTATCACATCCAGTACTGCTGACTGCCAAATCTTCCCCATCTATTCAACTGCTCGCTATCTCATCTTAAACACACACACACAAACAAAAAAGAGAAGAATTGTTATCAGATGAAAGCATAAAGAAAAGTAATTGAGACAAGTACAATGAACAAGTACAGTGTTATCCTAACTATTCCTAACTACAGTAAGCCATTCTGTTCTTTGCTTGGCTTGTATTCCTAACTACAGTAAGCCATTCTGTTCTTTGCATGGCTTCGGGAAGATTGGCTGCCTGACGGTCACCTGATTCCTACATCTGTATCAGGCAAAAGCAACCCAACCTGCCAGCTCTCTGCACAAGCCCTGTGTGAGTAGGAAAAGGAATCTAATTCCACATGTAGAAGCTTATAGTCCAGTGCTCTATTGCTTGGAGTGAGGGTGGGAAGACTGTGGGACTTGATCAAAAGAGAGAAATGAGATCAGTGAGCACCCACTATCAGATTGTCCTCTTTTCATTCTAAATGAAGCTGTACTTTTGTGCCACAAGGAGTGGAAAAGTAGCTGTAGTTGTATGCCATAAGGGGTGCCCCAGTCTTTTGGAAAAGTATCTCATTTTGCAGCCTACCTTGGAGTTAGATGGGAAGGTATATACTATTCTCTTCTTGGGGCAGGCAGATGCCAGCAAAGGAAGTGATAGGGACCAGTAGCAAGCCATGCATCTCTTGAGACCAGTAGGGGGGGCTATATGCTACTAGTGTCTATCACTTCCAAAAGGGAATGGGTATCATCTTATTCACTGTAACTCTAGAGGATTCTGCAAATAAGCTCATTTCTTTTAACTGGGCAGGGGCTCATAGGTCAAAGCAATGTTTATCGGGGCTCTAGCAAACACTTCTCAAAGCATCACCCTTCCAAAAACAGGGGTGCTGGGTCTTTAGCTGATAGCTTTGCGATGATTGAAAAGCTAAGGCACATACAGCAGTGTGTTGAACTGATCAGCTATTAAACAGGCTTCACTTGAGCACCCTTTTATCTCCCATCTCTTATCTCTCTTATCTCAGACTATGTTACTGGGCAGCCCAGCAAGCAGATTCCCCTCAGTCTGGGGATGCTGAGAGGGTTTGGGGTTGTGGGGTATGTTCAGAGGCCACTGATATAGCTGATGGGGGAATGGACTGAACCGGGTGTGAGTGTGTGGGTGAGAGAGGACGGGCTGCTGCCCTGGGCTGGGCACCCTCTAAACCTCGGAGCTGTCAGAGTGCTGCCAAGCGCTTGCCATGCCTTGGTAGCCGTTGCCAGTGTCACGATATGCTGAGCTGGACGAGGTGGAGTAAGGCGGCAACTTCTTCTCCTTCCGCTTCCGCCGCACCAGCAACGCCACCAGCAGCACCACCAGGCACAGCAGCAGAAGAAGCCCCACTACACCCAGTAGGGTGGGCATGCCGACGGGTAGAGCCCAGTCCAAGTCAGGCTCCCTGCCCAGGCTGCCCTCCACCAGGGGCCGTTCCAGGCCAACGGCCGGCTCCAGGGCCCAGGGCTGCCTCTGGCTCACACGGATGCGGTCGGAGCGATCCAAGGCGATGTGCTGGATGTTGGTGCCTCGGTTGTTTTCCATGCCGATGTCCAGAGCATCAGCATCTGGAGCGGAACGACGCTGTCGAGACAGAGGCTGGCTGATGCCGTTGGAGACAGAGGAGACGCTGTGGTGATACTCCAAGCTGCGTTTGCCGATAACACGGTTAGCATTCTCACGAGAGCGGAGGGCGTAGATAGTATGGATGAACCATTCCCGACCAGCTGCCACCTGTGACACAGAGAGCCCTCATTCAGGAGAATTCACTTCTGGTCAACAGTTGCTTCATGTGTTAAAGGGATCCCTGGTTAGTAAGACATGTTGACCATACCAGATTGATGTTACCGTGAGCTACATAAACGTGACTTAAAAATACTCCAAATGTTTTTGGTTTTATTTAAAGTTTAGAAAATCCTTTCACTCGTTAAGTGCCATTGTTTTAAAAATGACACCTGGTTGAATCTAATCAAGGTCCAATCAAGGTGCACCAATCAAGCTGTTGCTGCACATAGACACCATTAATATCAACCAGGTGATGTCACTTTTTACCCAGAAAGCATTGAGATGTATATGCAGTGGCAGCTTACAAGCTGTACAAATGAAGGGATTTTCTAGAAGTTTTGATTTAAAAGAAAGAATTTACAGTGTTTTTAAATCCTGTTAAATACAGCTGATTCCAACCTCAGTATTATAAGGCCAACAATTCTTACTAGCCAGCGGTCCTTTTAAAGCATTCCCAAAGTATAACATTAACAATACCAACTCTTTTTTTCCCAGTTTTCACATATTTACATTTCCCACTCTGCTACCACCACCCCTATATCATGAACATTACTGGCAATACTGGCACAGTACACTTCAAAACTATACAAATGATCTTGTAAAGTGGTTGTGTTTTTGGAGAGGGGGTAGTAGATTGTACTAGGTTTGTTATAAGTGGAGTGGTGGTAGCAGAGGGGTTAAGGAACGTGGCTAGCATGCTAGTAGCCGGGAAATTGTGGGTTTGAGTCCTGGTTGCCATCAGTTGTGCCCTTGAGCAAGGCACTTAACCCTAAGTTGCTATGGGGGAGAGTGGCCCTGAACTAGTTGACGAATCTAAGTTGCTTTGGCTAAAAGCGTCTGCTAAATGCATACATGTAAATAAGTGCTAAGGAGTTTGATAGAAGTCCAGTTGCCTACAACTTAGGCAACTGTGTGGAATAAAATGTTATGAGTCACAGCACATTTCCAATGTTACTGGTTTGTGTTTTGCTTGGTGTGGAATAACATGTTATGAGTTACAGCACATTTCCAATGTTATTGGTTTGTGTTTTGCTTGGTGTGGAATAACATGTTATTGTACTACCAAGAGTGTACATTGTCTTGGGTTACGATGAAATCTAGTAAAATGTTTTCTTCCCTTACCTGGAAAAGTGGGGAGGAGGAGAGGGTGAAGCCATCAGAGCCAGCCTGTTTGATCAGAGGCAACGCTCCTTGAGTGTCCTGAGCCAGACGAGCATCAAATGAAACATCCCCAAAGGCAGTGGCCTGGGTCTCAGGCTGGGCTTTGTCCTGTTAACACGCACATACACACACACACACACACGCACACACGCACACACACACACACACACATGCACATACACACATACCAATTAATTTAACACACTACTTTTTAAAGGATACTAGGGCGGAACTAGGGCAAGAGGCCGAGAGCTGTGGTGACCATACCAAGATCTTGAAGCGGTGAAGTAAAGAGGGTGCATCAGCGAGGCATCCATACTCCCTATTGGTGGGGCTGTACTTGGGAACATAGCCATCAGTACCGGTACAAAGGAAGACCTTCTCAATGCTGCAGGAGAAGGACTCACCCAGGTTCTGCACTGGATCCACCATCACACGACCATAGATGGTAGAACCTAGAAAACAAACCCATTCACATCAAAATGGGTTAACCTTTGTGTGTGTATGTGTGTATGTGTGTGTGCGTGTGTTTGTGCGTGTTTGTGTGTGTGTGTGTGTCTGTGTGTGTGTTACCTTCAGAAAATGCAGCATCACTTCCCTCTCCAAAGCCCATGGATCCATCAGACAGCCAAAGCTCCCTCTTGGACAGCAGGAACATCTGGGTGTTTAAACTGAACTCTGCTGACACCGGATCACTCACCTGTACACACACAAACACAGGGAGAATGTTAGCGCTGATGCTTGTGTGCTAGTTGTTTAGCCACGTAGTTGGTGCTTGTGTGGGCATTAGCACAAAATGAAAGCTTTGGCGAAAGTTCTACCAGGAAGACTTGAACGTAACGTCATTTATCACCTATCCAATCACGTTCACCTGTTTCATAATAACCTGTCTAACATACCTGCTCCTGCTGTCACAGACACTGTTCATGTATTCATCCTTGTGTTACTCATGAACATTAAACATTTAAACTCCATTCTTCTCTTAGAGTCTTTCTGGGAGAACTGTTGTACTGGTATATACAGTATGGGTGCTTCAGGAAGGCATTCTGGTGGCAAGTTATATGGGAGAGTCGGTTGCTAGTGTGAAGTAAATTGTGTGCTGTGCTGGCAGAACTGACCTGCTGGAAGCGGATGTCCATGTCGAAGGTGAGGGGCTCCCTTGGGTGACAGACAGGGGGGATGCTGAACTCTCCATTGGGGGAGGCGATGCAGGGGATGAGCTTCACAGTGTATGTACCCGAATAATCTCGGATCTGCAGCACAAATGTACGCATGCAGTTCTGAACAGAGCTCTCAAACCAGTCACACAGTATGACATACACAGTTCTGAACAGAACACTCAAACCAGTCACACAGTATGACATACACAGTTCTGAACAGAACACTCAAACCAGTCACACAGTATGACAGACCTTATATTACTTTCACCACAGGCCAAGACAGCACAGGAAACACATGCAGGGGTGTTGCTAGAAAATAATTTTGGGACCCCAAACATTATAATATTTAAATGTTCTCTGGGGACCCCTGTCAGTACCAGGGCCCTTAGAATCATCTCCCCATCCCCCGCCCCCCCCTCCCCAGAACCACCACTGAACATATGGTTTATAGTGCGATAGCCTATTACATACAGGACATGGTGTCAATACAAGAGCCATAGCATAGGCACAGTGGAACTCACAGCAAAGTCGGACACAAAGCTCCACTGCTGCATGGGCTGGTTGTAGGTGGGCTCCGTGCGCACCAGGGAGACGGTGAAGGTCAGCCCAGGATGGTCAGCAGACATCACCATGGACGTCAGAGAGGTCGCTGACAACAGGAAAGCAATGATGACTAAACAATGCCTTTTCAATGTCAAATCCAATATTAAACTCTTCAAAAGGGTTTGTAATTATATCTGTATGTGTGTTGTATGTGACATATTGAAATTTCTTGAACACATCAAGCTCTACTGACAATAAACCAGTTCCATTCCAACACTCCCTTACCTGGGTGTGACATAACAAACTGGCCTCTGAATCGAGCCTCGGTCTTAAAGTTGACCACCAGACGGCCTTCCTCGTTGATGCGCATGCTGGTGGGATACACGGCTCCTGTGAAGTAGAGTAGAACAGACAATGAGTGCACGTCTGGAAATGAGTGGCTAACATACGATTCATGCTATCTTTTCAAACACTGTCTGTCTATCTTTACAGCATGTTCTCAACACAAAGGGATGATGCAAATCTGGTCTCTGCTCCCTAATTGTCATTAGAGAATTGACCACTAGATGGTGATGTTGGACACTAAACCACCACTGGAACAGTATCCATCCTCTGACTCCCTCTGCTGTCCAGAATGAGAATAAACTAATAAGTGCAGTCATCTCTTCTACAATAAGACATGGTGTATTCTTACTCAGACATTTGTTTGAACTGACAACTGAACTGAATCATGATGCTCAAGACAGCTCCTATCTTTCACATTCAGAAACAGGAAGTAGAGCTGCTGAATCTCATGTCTCTCAGACCTTGTGGAGCCAGAAAGAGTTTTCAGCTCCAAGAGACACCTCACCTTGCAGCTCTGCCTCTGGGGGGCTGCCGATGCCGTCCTGCCACAGAATGGCTGTGTCGTATACAAAGGTAAGGCGTAGCTCAGACTGCAGGTCAAAGTGCTGCCATCCGCCCACAGCCACGGGAGAGTGGAAGACGTAGGAGACAAACAGAGGCACGCGCAGAGTCACGTAGGACTGCACCAGGTTCAGGACCTACAGTGAGCACAGGACAGTTGAATAAAATCACCCTTCTACATCATCCAGAGATTATGAATTTACAATGGAATAAGCAGCACAAAATAGGACATCTTTCAGTGTCTTTTCAGTCACAGCAGCATGATAGGGACTCGTACAGTATGTCATAACAATATTGTATTAGAAACATGAGTACAAAGTGTGTGTATAAACCCCACCTGTCCGTCTGTGCCAATGGAGCCTCCACAGGTGTTAAGCAGTTCAGACATGTCGTAGTAGCTGCTGAACTCCCACAGGCACGCCTCCAGGTTGAGGTTGCGGTAGAAGCGCAGGGAGTGGGCGCTGCGCATGCCCACACTGTACTGGTACGGCGAGGTCTCTCCGATGATCTCAGGGTTCTTGGTGGAGTCGGAGATGAAGCCGTGACCTGTCTGGATCTCGTTGAAGTCCAGCAGGTTGGAGCAGCGGTGGTTTCCCACGCGGGTGCCGTCGGGACTCAGGGTCAGCTCAAAGTTAGAGAGGGGCCGCGTGGAGATGACTGGCAGCATGCCTGAGGATGTCACATGGTGCAGATAGGACTCAGCTCAGGAGAGGACTCCCAACACAGTGGCATCAGCACACAACAACTACATCCTCCTGTTTCACTATCTTTATTTATTAGTAGTAGTAGTAGTACTAGTAGTAGTAGTTATTTTATAATTTTTCTTATTTCATTGTTGCTGTTTATTAATATGTTTTGTTGTTGATATTTTTATTTTGTTGCTGTTGTTTTATTACTTGTTTAAAGCACTTTGGGTGAACTCTGTTGCTTTAAATGTGCTACAGTATATCAATAAAATGACTTCCACTTTCTGCTGAAGATAAAAAACACACATGAACACAGTACAGAGCACACAGTCCACAGACTCACCATCCATGTGTGGCATGGTGACAGTCAGCTTGATCAGGTTTGGGTAGTCGGGGTCGTCGGGTCCTGTGTATCGGATCTTGGCAGAGAATGGCTCAGCGCCAACAGTGCCAGGGATGCGTGGCTGGCACATACCTGAAGGCAGGGAATTCCAGTCAACATATGCCAGTGAGAGCTAAATGAACATCTATGAACATCTTAATTACAGTAATGAACATCTTTTCTGGCAAACACAATATGTCTAGCCACATAAAAGTGAGTTTGATTCTTCCTAAAGGTCAGTCTCACCAAGTGCAGATGTTTGTACTCCATAACGTATGAGTTAATACACAGGGGCGCTGCCAGGGGGGAAAGTTAGGATGATTCCAAGGGCACTGAAAGGGGGCCCTAGAGAACGCTTTAAAATTACAAATGTTATAGATGTTTGGGGGGCCCAAAATAACTCTCTGTCAAAGGGCCCAAAATAACTTTCTGTCATAGGGCCCAAAATAACTTTCTGTCATAGGGCCCAAAATTTCTAGCAAATTTCACTTTCAAATTTCACATCGTGTCCAGTGTGCACCAACATTGGATAAGCAACAGGGAAGAAACGTGACCCAAAACACAGCACTTTCTCCACACTGGAGACCTGAGTGCTGGAGAGCCTGTAAGCACCCATGGCACCAGTCCTGCACTCACCCTCCTCTTGGCTAATGGTGGCGATGGGGGAGCTGAGCTCCAGCCCGGCCTCTCCTTTAGCGTTGTAGGCGCGGGCGGCACACTGCACCCGCGAGCCCGCCTGGAAGTAGATGGAGTCCAGTGTGATGGATTTGGTGTTTGTGAAGAAGGTGTTTGTGTCCACCTCGCGCATGGGGCTGGTGACGCCGTCGGGCCCAGTGGGGGCGCTAACGAGCCAGCGGTACTGGGTCAGTGTGTCGTTGATATTCTCCAGCGTGCAGATGGAGCCGGTCTTATCAAAGTCAGAGTATTTGGGGTTGCAGGCCTGGGAACACACACACAGCAGTGCATTGTGTCAGCATGAGTATGAAGATGACATTGTACTGTTCTGGGACAGTATTGTTCAATGGTATCTAACAAGAGGTTCTGCCATCAGTGTCCATGTTGTCTCAACCCACCGTGACGCACACAACAGGGTAGCCATTGGGGGGATGGGGGTGGTTTTTGACACGTCCTGTGTCATCATACGTCAGCAGGGACACGACCTGTGGCACGGCGGGGAAGGTGACGTCTGCAACACTGTCCATCTCCTCAATGTACACGATTGCTTTGTTCATCTGCAAAGACAAAGACTTCCTTTGCAATTAAACAAAAAAATGCATGTGTACGAGGTGTCACAATTTTAGTGTCTAAATCACTGAAATGTGTGAATGATACTTGATGGAAATGAACTATTTTGACTTTTACATTTCTTTCCTTGTACTGCAAGATGTGCAATATTCAAACACAAGTCTTGTACACCACAGACTGTTCCTATGCATTCCAGACCCCGGTTTATATAAGGAAATGCTTGGGGCCTGTGATCAGCAATCCTATATGTTTTTGGGTCAGTGTGTCCGTGGCGTGGCATTCACACTTGCACACACACGGTGCCGGCTAAGAGGCACTGGGTGCCATTTTTGGACACAGTGCAGGGGCTCGCTGACAGTAGCAGCTGCCTGCTGGCTATTTAAGCTAGCAGGCGTGTGTGTGTGTGTGTGTGTGAGTGAGCAAGTGTGCATTTCTCTTTATATGCTTCTTACCTTGACCCACTGTGAAGTTGGTTGTAAATGTGAAATAACAGTGGAGTTAATGGTGTATGCACCTCCTAACTTCACTCTTAATAACTGTATTTTGGACCTATGCAAAGTTGTGTATTCAGTGACTGTGGTGTGGCTGTGGCTCTGGCTGTGGTGTTTATTTATGTGTGTGTGTGTGTGTGTGTGTGTGTGTGTTCAGATATGTATATGTATGAGTGAATATGGATGTGTGTGTCCACTGACCTGTGTCTCGGCTACCATGTACTCGTCAGGTTTCATGTGTACAGTGAAGGCCTCACGCATCTCCCTTTTGCCATCATACAGAACCTCCACTTCCACCACATGCTCGCGATCTCCCTCTTTAAACTCCACGTCTGTAGCACATGCACACACACACACACACACACACACACCACAAGCACACAGAGACACACACACACACATGCACACAGAGACACAAACACACACACACACACACACACACACACACAGACATAAATACACACATACAAATAGAGAAAAGAAAAATAAATACATTGCAAATGAAAAACCACTCTCACATACACACAGACACAGAAAGAGAGAGAAAAGAGAGAGAGAGGGAGAGAGAGAGAGAGTTCTATTGTACAGTACAGTGATTTCAGGATATTTGAGTGTGGGCTACGCACCCTGTGAGAGAGGGTTGTAGTCCTCTCCTGAGGTGGCAGAGCCGTCCTTAGTGTGGATCCTCACAACAGACACTTTAGATGTGTCACCAACTCGTAGCACTGGGATCTTCACCACTGCAATCTCCCCTAACACCTGTGGCTCCTTCACGCTGTACTTCAGCTCAGAGAACCTGATGATGGGCTCTGTGGAGAGCACACATGCACACACACACACGGACACACACACACACACACACATGCACACACGCAGACACACACACACAAACACACACACACACATATACACACGCACATACACACACACACAGACACACACACACACGCATGCACACACACAGACACAAACACACGCATACACACACACACACACACACACAAACACACTCAAATGAATGATCTGGCCATATACAGTATATAAAATGCACAAACTATTCAGTTAATATATTTGCACAGAATGATATGACAGGTATTACCTGGTCAGTATGACCAGTAAGAGTCATTATAAACGAACAGAGTCTGGGACACCCTTGAGATTAGGTCCCTAGGTATGGGTGCTCTGTGACTGGTCTCCCATAGCGAGTGGAGAGTCGCTTACTTACTGTCTTTATTGTCTGTGATGGTGACCAGGGCCTCCTTCTGCTCCCCCAGTGTGGCTCCGTAAGGGGACGAGCTCTTGGGCGTGCCCAGCACCAGACGCAGCTCCTCATCCTCCTCATGGATGGAGTCATCCACCAGGGTCACAATGCAGGGCTTCTCACTCTCACCTAAAGCAAATCAAACACTCCAGATCTTAGTGGCACTGAGTGAGAGACAGCCAAAGCAATGGGTGGAAAAGGCCGAGATCAGGGGTCAAAAGTAGCCACCAGCCAAATGCCGGTACATTTTAAATGTGACTGGTAGATTTCAGACAAAAATATACTGATTTACTGTTGAATGGCTGGTGAATTTCACTTATTTATCCACCAGTGGCTGGCAGATATTTACATTTTTTTTTTAACTTTGCCCCCTGGCTAAGAGACAATGAGCGGAGCAGAGACCTGGTAGGAAAGTGATGACTGAGGCATCAGTGTTGGGTCTCTCCTCGTAGTCCATCATGACCTGGGCGGAGCCTTGGCGGGTGAAGCAGCGCACGGTGGAGCGAAGACTGATGTCCCCACTGCGGTACAGCATGGCCCGCACCACGCCGTCAGCCTCATCCACATGGTACTCGCCCTCCTTAAACTGGACCTTTGGCACTACACACACACACACACAGAGAGAGAGGGCTATTACCGTGTGTCCAAGGACATAGTCAGTGATAGTTACATGCTCTGTGTTTTTGTTTACTGCTCTCTGTGTGTGTGTGTGTGTGTGTGTGTGTATGCGTGTGTGTGTGTGTGTGTGTATGCGTGTGTGTGTGTGTGTGTGTGTATGCGTGTGTTTGTGTGTGTGTGTGTCTATGCGTGTGTGTGTGTGTGTGTCCTCTCACCATCAGTCACAGTGTCATTGATGGTGATGGTGGTCTTGCTGGGCTCCCCCAGCACAGCGTTCATGGGCATGCGCAGCACAAGGTCAAAGGTCTCTGGCCCCTCCAGCTTGGGCTGCCCGAGGTCATCCAGAATGGTCACCCTCAGGGTCTGCATGGTCACCCCTGGGGCAAAGTCCAGGTTACGGCTGATGCCAACATAGTCAAGCCCAGCTGTGTGGAGTAGAGAGAGGAAGTACAGGCAGGAAGAAATGAGTGATGTTGTTTTGGACAGAAGAGTGAAAGAGCCGCATCACACATGTTTTACTTATACATTTAATTAAAAAAACACCTCTTGCTCAGTTCTCAGTTCTAAAGCCCTTTGTTAATGGTAGTCGTTAAGAGTCATTAAGAGGTGGTAATGTGTCGGTGAGAGTCAGTGTTCATATCTGACCTTCAGCAGAGATGGGCTCACTCTTGCGGGAGCGGACTGTCACCGTGGCTGTTTTGGAGAGGTCTGTGCCTGTCCTCCACACGTGCACCTCTACATAACCTGCACTCTCATCCACTGCATACTCTGGCTCTCCAAAGTACAGTGAGGGCTCTGTGGGAGAGGGAGAGGGGGAGAGGGGGAGAAAGAGAGAGGGAAGAGAGAGGGGGAGAAAGGGAGAGGGAAGGAGAGAGGGAGGGAGAGAGAGGGAGAGACAGAGGGTCAGGCGCTAGGGAATGCATGAACTTATTCAGCTATGATCTAATTCAGGAAATGCCCTTTCATCAGAAAATACTGGAAGTTAACATCAACATATTGGTTCAACTTGGAGAGAATCTGAGAGATGCTGCTTGTACAAAGTGACTTAAAAAACAGATTCACAAGCACACACACACACACACACACACACATACTCAGATGCACGCATACACACACACACACACACACACACACACACACACACACACACCCACACACACACACACACACACACACACACACACACACACACTCACGAGCAAACACAGACACACATGTACACACACACGCACACTAAACGGTCTGATGGTTCTCATCACAGAACTGATGAAGGGATGGTGCTGACTGCTAACCTGGACCCAGTTCTTCATTAGGGAACTGTTGATGTGCTGCTGCCCTTAAAATGTTATGGGTCAGAGCCCCATGCACACACACACACACACACGCACACACACACACACACACACATACACACACACACACACACACACACACACACACACTCATATGCCTTCAGAGAGCGACACTTGTAATCACATAACAATAGAAACTTGGCCATGGTTCAAGCCACACACACACACACATACAGAAACAAAAAGGCTTTGGCACATCACACTTGTAGACCCACCATGAAGTCTTGGCACAAATATATGTGTGTGTGTGTCTGTGTGTGTACACATGTGTGTGTGTGTGAGTGCGTGTGGATGCACAAAAACTTATCATATGTGTGTGCAAAAGCTCTTTTGTCTTCCATCCTGTGTGACTGGAATTGAAGTGTGAGACAATATGCAGATAATTTATACATTTTATTGTGTGTGTGTGTCTGTGTGTGTCTGTGTGTGTTCGCGTGTATGTGTGTGTGTGTGTGTGCATGTCTGTGTTATATGTTCATAAATATGTATCAGAAAGAAATTCCTCAGTAATGACAGCAGTGACAGGAAATGAGTGGGAGAGAAAGTTGGGGGAAGGATTGGGAAACGTTCCCTGCCCGACCCGCTGAACCCGGGTCTCCCGGGTTTTTGGTATGACACCTTAACCCACTGAGCCATGGTGCCCCAGGCCCACCAAGTTTTAGCATCCTGACAAAGAAGCTGAAAAAAGGAAAACCCATCCAAAACTTACAGTGTATGTATGGTCACGCTGCACTGGCGCTAACAGTGGCGCTAACACTAGCTGCACTGATGATGGTGGGAGAAATAAGAAAGGACAAAGCAAATAACAGCTGGAGGCTTTTCTTTTGTCTTGTAGGGCGTGGATAAGGGCATGGCTTTTAACTCCAGGCTATTACTGTAACTTCATGTTGAGCATTAAACTCCTATTCCCTTCTTCAACTCAATGTCCACAGCAAGTGCACACACAGACACACACACATACACACACACACAACATACCTTTAAACACATGAAGCTGCCCTATTTACTTTCTATTAGTGTAATACCAAAATAGCATAGTTAGCGCTATCTGTATCAGATTGCACAATAACTTTCTTTTGTGCAGTGCAGGGCAACAATGTAAGACTGTCTCCATTTAATGGAGCCTTAAGACATTCAATCGGTCAGAACACAGCACAATGCTAATTTGAGTTTGCTATCTATGTAGCAATGTTTGCAGGCACACAGACACTTTTGTAAGCCAGTCGGAGGTTGAATGCCAGCAAATCTCCACTGGTGTTGTCTTCCACCTGCATCTAGCTTTGGTCTCGTCTTGGTTGCGCTCACCCTTTCATTCTGTAACCCACCACCACACACTGTAACCCCCCCAAGCTGGCACCTGTCCTCCAGCTTATTAGCCGTGGGCCTTTCCTCCCGGCAGCCACAAGCTTGAGACCGGGCTTCACCACTCACATCAAAGGTGTCTTTATTCAACTCCTTGGGGACTTTAAAGATGGTATGACAGGTATGGTTTTAACATTGCTCTCATTTCGTGCTCTGCTTTCATGTTTTGGCGGTAAGGTCTGCATTTTATTTTGCTAATAAAACGGGCTAGTCGGGAAGGCGAAGGCATCCTGTGAGCAATGAGGGATTCCTGTGGTTACCTCTTGTATGAGCATGTCCCAACCTCAGCTCAGCTATAAGGACACTGTATACCCTACCAGCCACAACATGGAGATAACAGAGTCGGACTGTCTCCTGAGGGGTCTGTGGGGTAGCGGGGCGCTACACACACACATATAGCTTAGAGGATGATGGGTGCCTTGTCTGGAGGTTCTTTTCCATCAGATATTCAAGCGAGTTAACTCTTAAGTCAAATTCATTTTTAGTGACATAAGGAACATAATAACGTTTTTTCATTAACCTAACGCAACAATATCATCAAGTTAGAAGGATGTGTTTCTTTTTCCATCCCGTATGTCACACAAACTTTTTGATGCGCATCATTTTAAATCAAATCATCTTTTTGATGGAAAAAGGGCTTTCTTCTCTGTTACTTTTGCATCCATAGCCTCACGCTTATCAAAGGAGAGCCTAAACTTTTATGTCTTTAACATAACATAGAGGAAGTGCCTAAGAAAACTGTGAGAGGAATATTTACAATCTCAACATGTGTTCTGAGTTCAGGTCAAGGGTACAGCTGTAGTAGTTCCATACAGAAAATAAAGGTTTGCTTGGCACATCTAATGAGACTTGCTAGCATGGGGTTGCCACTTACCATCATCATGGTCTGCCAGGATGACCACACGGGCACTGGGGAAATTCGTGCCCACTTGGCCTCCCATGGGCATGCTCAGTGACACATTGAAGGTCTCTTCCTCCTCATAGAGCGAGTCATCGATGATGATGATGCGGCAGGCCTTTTCCCGTTCATCCTTGTCGAAGCGCAGAACACTTGTGTGATCTTCAGGTCGAGTGATGTAGTCAGAGTAGGACAGGACTGTACTGGGAATGGTGCCTGTGGCACTACCTGAATTTAAGTTGGACAATTCATTACATTACCATAATGTAATATCACAGAATCTACAGATACTTTTTATTACATTACCATAATGTAATATCACAGAATCTACAGATACATTTCATTACATTACCATAATGTAATATCACAGAATCTACAGAATTTTTTTATGCACTGTATAATTCATATTCATCATATTTCAAGTCATCCATGATTGACAGCAAATCCACTGAGATGTTTCCATTCTAACACGTGTGCAGCCGAGTGGAGGAGGAGCTCAATGGCAGAAGAGGGCTGACCTTGCTGTGTGTAGCAGATCACCATAAGTTCCTGACTGACGTCTCCAATGCGACGCACAGGCACCAGGAGCTCTCCGATGTCTTCCTCTATCTGGAACTCAGCCTGGGGGATGAACACAGTGGACTCTGAAAGAAAGAGTGAATGGTTAAATACGTGCAACTCAACACCATAAATACTTACGTACTTTACCGGTCCTTTGTTGGTACTCAGACTCACCATCGCCAGGGTCCACGATCTCCACAGTGGCCGTGTTTGGGTACTCCAGCACAGCCATCACTGGCTCGGACAGCTGGATCTCAAAGGTCTCAGATGTCTCAAACTCATGGTCAGTGAAGATCTTGACTCGCCAGGTGGCCCGAGTCTGACCAGGGTTAAATTGGACCTGCTTCTGCGCCTTGCCTCTGAAGTCCTTGTCCTTCTCTGCGGTGCCATCCTTTGTGTCAATGCCTGAAGAATAACAAAGGCATTTTATACAACTTACTCAAGAAACAGTATATTTGAAAGAGAATAATGATCATATTAACTGTAATCTTTTTCAGAAATACACACACATGAGATATAAAATCTTGTATTTATCATTCTGGAGAGGGGGTTCTTTGATTGTTAAAGTCAGCTTTTAAAAATGTTCTGTGTGTTTGACCTGTGACCCCTATCTGCTCCCTAAATCAATCACAGTCCCCTCCCAGACAGGATGCAGGAGATGACTCAGACATGGCGATGGAAAAGAAGCACTCTTGGTGGGGCTCCGACCACCTCAGACAGGCTGACTCCATGGCACTTTGGCCAGAGTGGCCACACAAATGCATATGTGAAAGACAAGGGCACGGCTTAAAAGGGAAAATCAATCTGAAATCAATCCATAGCCTTGTTGTCTCTGGTCACCGAACGCTATTCGGTCTATGCTGTATCAAAATTGCCGGTTCTTTTTCTTACATACAGCACATGGTGACGTTGAACAACATGGCTATGGACTGATTCACACCAGATTTCTATTTTAAGAACGACTTTAAAGGATGCAGAATTATGGTGTAGAAATAACACAATTAGCTGCTCACTGAAATTCCAGGTTTCAAGTTATGTTATTCAAATTGCTATACTGTGAACTGCACAGTGTGTAGTCTACTAATGAAACTATCTGACACATGTGCTTGACCATAACTGTGCTAGGTTGTTGACAGGGTCAGGATGTCATCATAGGTGATACTCACTGACAAATGAGGTTTCTCCCAGGTAGCCTCTGCGCTTTAGTGTCACCTCCAGAAACTTGGCATCCTCGTCCACCAGGTAGAACTCTCTCTCCAGGGAGATCCAGGCCCAGTTGAGCCTAAAAGGCTGAGGTTTCAACTTGTTGCCCCCTGTTGACACGAGAGAAACATGATGACTCAAGCTCACCTGGCTAAGCAGGTCTTCTAAGCAAACACTCTTTGAACAATGGATGACTTTGGTTAAAGTGAGCTTCACTCTGGCTCACTAAGCTCTGGGAGAAATAGAAGGGAGGGAAAAGGGATCCTCCAAAGCCGACAAACAGTAGAGCAACTTGATCTATCTGGGTGAACTACCAGTTCCCATCCCAGTGACTGCATGCCTTAAGTCTTGGCCTCTATTCTCCTCTCGGCTCAGTTCTTTTAGCTTTTCTTTGATTTCCGCCATAGAAACTGTAGCCCTGACAAACACTGACCCTGGACTGGGGCTAAAGAGTTCAGGCGTGTCACAAAGAGGAGGGACCGGCTGAAGAGGTCATTGCGTTAGTGGGGATGCAGTGCAGGTGTCACTAATGGCCTCCCATATCATTTTAAAAGGATGTCATGCTTGAGTTTCACCTCACTAGCAAATACCCACCTCCCACACTATTTCTATCTTTTTCTATCTCTCTCTCTCTATCTATCTATCTCTCTCTGATAGATGGAATGCTGGTCTGTAAGATGAGTGTTACAAGCCCAGGCGGGCCAGAGGTTATGGCAGGCCAGAGAACAATGAGAGGCCATTAAGCCTCCCTCCGTCTGTGATCAGCAGCCGTGTCGGAGTAAGAGGGGATTCAGGGTGACCAGACTGACCTACACTCTCCTCAGCTACACAGGCAGACTCACATCTGACATCATTTTAGAAACGCTTCATCTTGCAGTATATCTAGGTAAGTTAGGTAAGTGTCCTTGTAGACCTGCAAAACAGCCAAACTAAAAAAATCAAGGAGCCCAGTGCATGTGTGCCATACTACCCATACATGAGGATGGCTTAGTGAGAAGACTGAAGGTCCTGCAGCACAGGCACAGGCAGAACTGCTGCTTCTGAGCACCCTAAGCTGAGCCCTCACCCCTGCCCTTCACTTAAGCCATCTTGTCCCATGACTAATATTATCCTTCAACCTAAAGCAGTCAAGCCTGTCTTGGTCAATCCTTTGGCTGGACTTGAGATCCTGAGTTGAGGTTTGGCTAGCTGATCCTAGTCCTCACTTTCAGAAGCCTCACTTTCATACGCCCTGCTTCTTATCTGTCTCTTTGGCAGTCTCATTGTTTTCTTTATAGTGAATCTGAATCTGGCAGTCCTGAATCTGCTAAACTTCTCTGCCACTTAAACTGACCTTCTGCTAACCATGTGCACACTTGATAGTAGAGAGAGAGGCTGATGGAGGTAAAAAGATAAATGCTTCATGTATTCCTACCTAAATCTTCAAGCCAAAACGTGAGTGTTTTCACTAGCAGCTATACTGCTAACATACAAATAAAACTTCTTCAAGCGCTACCCTCCTCTAGTTTCCCAAACCTCCCCCCCCTCTGCCCCTCCTGACCCCCACTCACAGACACACCACCTGATTTTCAGAGGAAATCCGGAGCCTTCCGTGACACAGGAGCCTCAGCTCAAAGACACTGACCTTGAACTAGCTCATGTGTCCAACCAACACAGCTAAAAATATAGGATGCATTTATCATATTTGCCTTTGACTGCCCTAGATTCCTGAGTGACGTGTTAAACCCAATAGGAGCAACAGCAGCAGAGGCCAAAGGGAGACCTGGAAAATCAGCTGGTTGATGAAATGTTCTGCATCAAGCGTGGTATAAGTAAACATCACGGAACTGGAGGTATGAGTCCATTTCAGCAGTCTTTCAGCTGGCCATTTCAGCATACATTTTTACCAGTGCGTTTCCCAGTCTGATGATGCCAGTGTTTCCATGCAGTCTGCCCCTGACAGTGTGTGTGTAATATGTCCTAATCATACAAGTCAAATAGCCTCCTCTTGTTTGCCTTTTACTTGCCAACATTGACTTCCATGTAATGTCATATCCAAACAGGAAATGAAGCAAATAAATAAATTAATTAAATAAGAGGAAATTATTTTGTCACTCTCCAGATATCCAAGGCTGTGTCTACATACGTCTTCACACAATGACTGCAAAAATAATAAACCCACACAGAAATTGTAGTTATTAGTAATATGAGGTGATGCTTTCTTGGTTGCTTGAGTGTCTCTACCAGGTCTGTTTTATGCATGTGACCCTGTTGACCCGGCTAAGGTGGAGATGTGATCAGCAGCTTTGGATTACTGATGATGCTGACCTGGAAAGAGAAGCTGAAGAGCCCATTTTATCCCTCCTCACGCCTGATGCTGACCTGATCTGCCCAGCAGAGGGGCAACATTCCTGACGTGCAGCTTGTGTCGCCACTATACACACCACAGAGAGTCAAACATTACTTTGATTGATTATGTGTTGTGCCATGTAGGAAGGTCACTCACAGAATCTTTTACTGCACTGACTGCTGTCCACTGGAATCTCTTGACCAAAATACTGTACGGCTTCAAAAAGATGGATGCAGAAGTCAAGAGTCTCTTCCTCCACCCAGGCATGCCCTTCCATTCCCTTTCCCTGACTTCAGCCAGAGACAGCACCAGTCCCTTTCTTTTTGTCCCTGTCCAAAGACAGCACCAGTCCCTTTCTTTTTGCCCCCGGCCAGAGACAGCACCAGTCCCTTTCTTTTTGTCCCTGTCCAAAGACAGCACCAGTCCCTTTCTTTTTGCCCCCGGCCAGAGACAGCACCAGTCCCTTTCTTTCTGTCCCTGTCCAGAGACAGCACCAGTCCCTTTCTTTTTGTCCCCGGCCAGAGACAGCACTAGGCCCTTTCCCACTAGGCACCTGACAGCTAGGGTGTCCACCGGCCACCACTAAGAAAAGGACACTTGTGTCTAAAAGTGGGGAGAAAGGGTCAAAAGTGAGGACAAACTTTGTGCGTCTCCCCTGCAACCCTTACAAAGATATCTGCAGCAATTGTTTTTGTGTAAGACTGCAGTTTTAGAGGAAAACCTTGCAGTTTGCATGAATAGCAATAACAGAGATTAATATAGTTTACTCTACAACACAGTGCACTGTGCAGAAATTCAAAAACATGTAGGCTATGACAAGATGAGGGTATTTGCATATTAGCTGTCTGGTAATTGATAATAGGCCTATCATTAACAACTATGGACTTTGTGTGATTGGAGATGTAGTACTGTGTAATGTAATGTGAGAATATGTCACTTTGTGGTTTATCCTTTCATGTTTCGGCATTGGAGCCTAGAAAACAGACTCTGAGCATTGAGAAAACAATGCATCTGTAGTGTCTCCAACTGTTCAGTGCATGCGTTTACACCAGCTGATGTTCACTTGGAATGCAGTAGCACAGACCAAGGAAGACGCACTGTTTTCAATACCACTACTTATAAACATATACTTATGTTTGCTATTGCGTGAAGCAAGTGTCAAAAATCCAGACAAACGCATTAAAATGAGGATGTTATTTCTCTGTCCAGACAGAGGGCTGGAAAACCCAAACTCTCTGGCCGAAATCCAGACGAATGGCCACCCTACTGACAGCTGAAGCCTGACACCTCACACTTGGTCCTGTGTGTTTCCCTCTCTCTTTATCACCTTTTGTTCTCCAGAGGGCAGGCACCAGGAAAGCAAACAGCAGGCAGACTCTGGGTGGCCCAGACCCTCTGCACAGCTCACTATAACAAGGACTTCCTTGCCTTTCTCTAAGCCAACACATGTTCTGGCTTTTGGGTCCAACAATGATTCAGATGACTCAGATGAAGCGTATATAGAAACATATAGAACATATGCGCTTGTAATTTTGGAGTATATAGTCCCTGCCCTGAATCACTAAGCCAATGTTCAATTATTCAGAGACCCATAGCTAGCCGTTTAGCTTTGCATATCTGGGACATATTACTGTTTAGCTTTGCCCTATTGGTACATTATTGTGGCCTTTTCTCCCCTTGTCTTAGGTCATAAATTGCCCCACTGCTACACTTAGTGTGAGCACAACAGACTCTGCACAGAGGTCTTCCTCTACAGCTCTAAATTCAATATGCTGTCACAGACATCTGCCCTGGATTCCCTTGGTATTTATGGGTGCAATAATGTAAAGAAAGACAGCAACACTAAGTTACAACCACATGTCTCGCTAGCATGGTTGCTGAACTTTATTCAAATGACAGGAATAGCTGTGTTGAAGTGATTCATGCTAGAAACCTGATTCGTGCATGAATTTATGGCAAAATTTACTACTAACATTTACATTGCCCATCGATCATGGGACATTCAACACTGTTCAAATTAATGATGCCAAAAGCAATTCTCCTGGGCTGAAATGCTTTATTGCTGGCAAATTTTCAGTGGTCACAACATTCAGCTGTAGATACCTTTAATAAATTAGGTTGAGGTGATTGATGCTAATTGCAGACATTAGCACACCAGTATATCAACCAGAGTGCGGCGGCCACTTCTCACAAGTTTAGGAGACGTAGAGGGGCTGCTGGATTTCATCCAGACCTCCCAAAGGTGCACTCATCCTGTAATGCCTTGGGCCCTCTCTCACGTGTGAAATGTTAACGCCTGTGAGTCAGGCTAATTTACTAACACCTTAAGGCCAACCAGCAGATGAATGCCAAGATGTTTCTCATGGCTCCCAAGGCAAACGCTGAATGGAGAGAGAGGGGAGGCTGTGCATTTCAACGGCATATTTTGGTTAACCCCTTTCTGTAATGACAATCAGTCTGGCTGAGGCCAACATTTTTTCAACAGCTGCACTAGCCTACATCATTGTCCTCAGGAAGATCAGTGACCTACAGACAATCTAAACCTTTACTGAATATACTTTTGTACTTTTCAACATTCTAACTCAGTAACATAGGCAAAGACAGACCAACCAATGGAAATCTACATATCCAATCAGAAGCTTACGTTTTACATATGCCAAAACATTCCATGTGTTCAGAACTATACCTGTGACACAAAGTGTAAATGAGTATGTTTACTAATAACAACTTTTAAATTCACACAAACTCATGCATAAAATATGACATAGCATATAACGTGCATTTAAATATGTTGAAATGAAAATGTTTCAGTCTAATCAGATTCATCTGAGCCCTGGGCTAATTTACACTGCAGTCTTTTTTATCCTGAGAAGGAGGCGTGAGCCAGGGGACAGGCCGCGAACCGAGAGGTCACTCATACCACACTTGCATGATGCAAGGCAGGGCAACCGCCATCCAGCCCCCCAGCGCTCTCCTCTCTTGAGCTAAGTATACCACAAGAGACAGCAGGCAGCATGATGATTATTGCATTTCCTAATAAACTTTTCCATTTTACCCGTCATCTTGCCTCGTGTCAGTTCAACCTCCCAAACAGGTCAGCTGCATTGGTTTCATGTCAGGCATACACGCCATATCTTTGCCTTTAGCTCGTTAATATCAACAGGTTGTTGCACCACGGTCACCTCTGTGACCAGGTCACTGGGAAGGCAGTCCTGTTTAGAAAGGTTTAAGAGTGCTGTTCAGATTCCGCTCAAAATGTCTGAGATTCCAAAACAGGGAATCTCGAAAATGACAGAATATCATTGGCGATCCCAGCAGAGAACACCTCTGTTCTGTTCTTTTAGTGTATGTCTGATACCACAGGGGCTTTAAGTCTATTTTGACACCTATCCACTGGCCACTGCTTTGATTCTAAACCCCATTTCTAAGTCTAAGTCATACACAGTCTAGGGGTTTTCTTCAGGACTGATCTGAGACAAGCATGCAAAGAAAATAAAGTTCCCTGAAACAAGCATAGGGTATGTCATAAGGTATTATGGGCACTGGTCATGGTCAGACAGTACTATCACCTATCGATGAAAGCACTGGCCTTGAGGAGGCCTGGGAAAGCAGAGGGACAGATGGCTTTGGTCAGAAGACTGGGTGATGGATCCTGATGGAGATGGATCCCAAACAGATTTGCCATATGAAGAGGACAAGAATAACCTCCAGGCCATACATCTTCTCCCCTAGACTCCCACATGGCCATAAATCTGCAGTGGGGGAGTGCTTGGGCAGAGGGTTTGAGCCAGGCTCCTAGAGCTCACTCACCCCCAACACTCACTAGTAGTGGCACCAGCTCACTGTAAATCTAGCCGAGACTGTCGACACCAGTGACAGGTCAGATCTGAAAACACCATTAGGAAGTGTACACCAGGAAGCCACAGTGGTAGCTGCTATTGCTCTGACAGTCAGAATGCCCCCCTGCAGGTCAGCCTGCTGGCTTCACATGCTGGGCCACAAAATAGTGCACTTGATATGCCGCCACAGAGAGATTCAACAGATCAGAAACTGAAATACAACAAATGCAGTTATTTGTACAGAAGAAACAAGCTCTTCCCTCAAGTGAGAGGAAAGGTGGCAGAAAGTAGCATCCCATTCCATCCTTACTGTTTTTCTGTCTCAATAAACCCTGTATTTCCTCCACACCTCTGCTTCTCTTCCTCTGCTGCCAGAACTTGCCACCCTTTTCCAAGCCAAGCTTACTGGAAGTAAAGGTGGAAGTCCAAGTGTTATCAGTCCATCTAGAACTGGTTTAGAATTACAGCAGGGTTGGAAAGCAGATCTATGTGAGGGTTTTCTCCAAACACCTGCTACCATTCCCACTTCCAGACCCAGTGATGTGCTGGAGACTGCAGTCCCATAGGAAATGCA